>JARHVA010007902.1:327500-588524 GCA_037957365.1 Torreya grandis | reverse complement strand
TACCCTAAAACCTACTCCCAAGGCAATTTGACACCCTGAAGACCACTTATGGATATGTATAATACCTATATACATCTCTAAAATTTATGTGAGGAATAATATGAATATTTATAAAACCTTTTATACCTGAAATAATGGTGAAAATCACCATTAAACCTACAACAATGCACAAAATGTTAAATAATTGGGTTTTTAACCCTTTAGCTCAGCAAGGCACCATAGAAACCTTTTTAAAGAGATAAAAATTCCATATAATGATGTTTTCTGTCCCATTAGGCCTCTTCCATGACTTTGGACCATTTATCTCTTTTAAAACCTATAAAAGTAAGCAATTCTTAGCCATTTTTTCCCTCTTAGGCACCTAAACATGTTTCTAAAAAATAGGTTGGTCAGGATATGTAATGAGTCCTCTACACATATGTGGTTATTTTTAGGTCATTAAATGCCATTTCATAGACTTATGAGTCCAAAAACAAAAAACAGGTCAAAAAGATCCTTTTCAAGCTCAAAACAAGCTAACCTTCAAGATGATTGTTCATATAATGTGGAAATCTATTCCACCACTTATTTCCACAAATGTATATTCCATATACCCCTTAAACATCCTTGAAAATATTGGTCTCCCATATGGAAGGTATGAAAAGATACATATGTAAATATGATTTCCTATAGGGTTTTCAAGCATTTTGGACATGCTTAAACTCTTAAAGATTGTTCATAAAAATTAAGACCTTAAATAGAAAAAATAAAAAATTAATTTCAATTACATATGGGTACTCAAAACATACTAGAAACACTTATCCCAAATCTTCATGGTATGAAAGAAACAAGCATCTAAAGATGGGCTAAAAGTGGGTGTCTTAGGCTTGAAAAACTTAAAATATCCCAAAGAACCAAATTAAAATTTTACCTAATATTATTTGATTTAAAACATATTAATGCTACATTAAACATCTAATAACACCTCTCCAAATGTTTAAAAACCCAAATTTTCTCTTTATGCCATTAAAACTGTCTGTGGGGTTTTGAGATTTATTATAGATTTTGCATCAAGTTTTGAGTGTGAGCACACTTTAAATTTGATTAAGAGTATTTAATACATATTTAAGCTATTTTAAAATACTTACATAATCTTTTAACTCTCAAATAGATCTTAAAATTCTGAAAAGTATGCCTGCATGAATGGTGACCATTATGAGACATAAGGGGGACTGTGTATAAATAAATTGAACTTACACTAGTAAAATTACATTAAAAAGATTATTTTTAGGTATATAATTAATTATTATCAATACTAACAAGTTTCAAGTCTTTTGGATGTGTACTTTGTCCTGTAAACCATTTTTACCAAAATTTACCTTTAACTGCTCATATGCTTCCTCCATGCCAAAACTTGTCTTTCTTCAAAATTTTGTTTGAAATACCTAAAATATATCACTTATATAGGAATATATATGTTTTAAATATCATTTTATACTATTTTAATAACTCTCTAAAGCCTAAACTCCTTCTTCATACCCAAAATTGATAAAACTTCAACTAGACTCTAATGGCTACCTTCTTTACGGCAAAGGGAATATGTAAAAGGATCATATAATTTCACTATTTATAATAAATTTATGATCAAATGAGATAGTATTTTGGGTCATGGAGACCATTTTTACCAAATTTAATACTTTGACTCAACCTGTAGATGCCCCAAAATAACCAATTCCTCCAAGGCATGTTCCAATCTTGACTGTGATTTGACATAGGGTTTACTGTACTAAAATATTGAATAATTCACATTATCAATAAAAATAAAAAAATATTTTTAATTATTATATTAGGTCATAATGAACCTCTCCACCAAATTGTGTGATTAGATCCTACATATTTTGGCCTATAGGTCCATTTTGGCAAAAGCTAGTGAAATGTGTCTACTTGGTCAAATTTCACAAATGAGACTTCCTCCTTTTTACCTTGGTTTGTGTCTTATCATGATGAGTTTGAATATAAAATATCATTTAAATTATCCTTTCATGATTACACTCTTAATTGGTTATGCTTTCACCCTCATATAATTCATGTATAACTTAAGCTCCTCAAGGAAAATCCATCGATGCTTGTTTATGGGTGAACTTGTTAGGGTGGATGAGTGTGTATAAGTGTTTTAGAACACTTATCTTCTTGATAAGATACACCTCACACCATGGTTTTCCATTATGACCCCTAAACACTTCATGAAATTAGACAATTAGTCCTAATGTTTTTCTTGATGTTTTAAGGTCCTTTAACCTTAATATGGTTTTAGGTGTGTATTGGTAAGGTGATCTAAATAAAGAAGTGTCTTTGACATCTATTTTGATTTCCCTAATATCTTTAATCATGACTATTTTTTTATTACTATGAAACATTTACATCATCATGAAAATATTTTTTATTTCCATGAAAACCTCCTCTTCACTCCCTTTTGGAAACAGGACTGAGTTCCATTAGAGAGTTGTAAGTGGTGTTCTTAGGGAAAATTGATTATATTCATGCCCTTGAGAGTATCTCCTTCATGATATTTTAGACTTATTAATCATTTTTTCCTATGAAACATGAAATTGAGTATATTATCACCTTAGAAACCATTTTTTACTCTCCCATTTGCTTGATCTATCTTTTGCCCTTTTGAAGATAGGCTTTCTCCAATTCACCATCTCCAAATTTCAACATAGTCATACTATAGGTGAAAAATAATTCCATTTATTGGTTTTATTTATATCCATAACATCAATGAAGCTCCAACTTGGTTACTAGGTTTATTCATGAACAAAACATGGAACTTTATTATTTGGATAATCCTTATGTATCAAGATGTATGCCCCTAAAAGCCTTTATATTAAGGATGAGGTAATGATGAGTTGGACTAATTGAATGATGTTCTTTATATTCATCTCTATGATTCATTGTGATGGTCAACCCCCAATCTCTCCTAAAACACCTTTTTGAACATGGAAACCTTATAGACCATACCCTTACACTATTAATGTCCACGTGAAGAGAAAATCATATATGATAGGGATGTAGATAAGGAATATGAGGTGATTTTGACTATTTCACTAGGATTCATGACTCATTTACACCATCATGAGACTTAAACCAAAAATATCTCCTAAAACGCTTTCTCCTAAACCTCCACAAGCTTGTAGGTAATTGTGTGCTCTCTATGATTATGGGTATGGTGTTGGTTGGCTTTAGGTATATATTCTTATTATTAAAACCAATTAGAACCTATAATATATTGATCTCTAGTCACTCTCTAGTATTTTATCTACTTCATACTAATCATGAACTTGTTAATCTAACCATGTATCATAAATTGCCAGATGGACTTAATGACCTTCAAGATAGTCAACTGTCAACAACCTTAACTATTGCATGACTTGTACTAGGTCTGTGGGTGTCATAAGAGCATTTGAAAATGTACATTATTATATCTTGAATTCATTTCATGAATGAAAACTCCTTAGTATTGAGAAACCCTATATTGTTTGCTCATCTCCATTAATCTATTGATATCATGTCTAATCATCATAAGGGTTGTCCCTTATGACTATATTTATCTCATTTGTATGGATTGTGTATCCTTTTGACTTGAATCATACTCAAATAGACCCCCCTAATCCTTATTTGGTTTCTTAACCTTTTTAGATTTCCAATTGAGTTTTACTCCACCTTCAAAAGCTTTGGAACTTCCAAGAAACATGTTTGATCTCTTCTAGGCTCTTCACTTGGCTATAGGTTATATTTGAGGTGATTATAGGTTATATTTGGGCTATAAGTGTTAATATAGGTCAATACATTGCAATTAAATCCTTTCTTGATGACCTTTGTGATATATAAGCTCAACAAGACCACTTAATATGAATCCATGCTTCCATATTTCAAATTGGGGTTATAGAGGTTAGTTTGAATCTTAAACCTTGTAGACAATGCTAGAGAAATACAGTGAACAACTTCATGACTTTAAGGACTCCAAAAACTACCTTCTTCTTATCACTCATCCACCTAATTTTACAAGGCTCTTCCCATAGGATAGGGATACAATATTTATGCACTTGGATTCCTCAAGACTCCCTAAAAAAATTCTATTTGACATCATCAAAAATGGCTAGGTCCTCTATTTTGGTATTTTAGGGAACTTGTCCCTAAACACTATCCCTTAAAAATGAAAGTTTATTTCTCAAATCTGGCACATTATTCTATGGTATATTCTATTTGAACTTTAATTCACACCTAATCCAACCCTTATATGTGCCCAAACACACCTCACCCTTCCATTCCACACATGAGGCTCACAAAGGTCACTTAAGTCTTGTAGCCTTTTTTTCTTTTTCTTTTCCTTAGATGTAAAAACTGGGAACTAATTTGTAAATGTAAATAAATTTATATCCACCCTCTATCTCCTTTGAGGTGTGTGTAAAATTTCATACCCTACACTTACTTTAGAAATCACCCCTCATTTAGGACTAATTAGCCCTATTCCAAACCCTTAGACACCAAATCCATACTGTATGGACTCCAATCAACCCAAAACCTATTGGTTAACTTTATCACATAAAACTAAGTAGGAATAAAAGTATTATGAATATTATAAGGATTAAAACACTCTTAAATCTCAAAACCCTAGTCCAGGGATTTTCTTTCTCCTACATAGGCTAAAAGACTACATAAATCCATATCTTGAGTTGTGATGAGTTTAAAGGGACAAAATCAAGAAAAATAGGTCTATTTCAATGTCCTAAAAATATTAAAATATTTTATACACCCCATATATACTCATTTCATGCTTCAAACACCAAAAACTCATTCCACTATGTATAAAAGGGGGACTATACAAGACAATAAAGGTTCTAACTTACAATGTGTTTGTTTTTAGGGAGCTTGACAAGGGTTTAAGACCTTAAATAGGTATAATAAACTATCATAACACCATATAAATTCTCAAAAAACCCATATTAACCTATTATAACTTCTCCACAAGTTCACACACTTGTTTCTCATAGACTACCTATGTCAAAATAGGGTATAGGCAGAAAGGTAAGGGTTTGTTTGACTGATACAAATCATTAGTAGCTTTCTCTACAAATAAATATCTCACTAATACATTTATAGGTATGTATTAGTGTTTCTTAGCCTCATTCCATTATTTATAAGTCACTTCAACATGTTATCAATATGAACCACTCTGTTGAACATAAACCTCACCATATACTTCATGATCTTCAACTTGCAAACTGAAAACTCTAACAAACCTTTGTCTGATCCTATATCATCTTCATCCTTCCTTGTTATAATCTTTAATTTTTAAATTATTTATAACTCTACCTCTCATATTACTTTCTACCTATGAATACATGATTGTGCTTTGAATATAACCTTAATGGCTGTAGGTACTCCCTAATGAGCTATAGGTGACATTGTGCCCCTTAAACCTTGTTAAGGGATTTTATCATTTCCATCTTAACTCATTTAACCATGTACTAATATAAACCAATAGTCACATTAAATATATTTGTCTATCACAACCCACAACCTTTACTATTATACCAGGCCTATAGGTGGATTCCACAAGTAGGGGAATGGCTTTATGGCACTTGGAGAACCTTGATCTCACAACGTGAATATTGGAATGTATTTATATGATGTTACCTCCACCACTTAAAAAATCCTTATTGTAGGCTTATATCTTTTTTTTTTGACTCAAATCATAGTCTACTCTCTTAGTTAGTGGCTCTCCTTAGGGGATAAATATAGGATTCATTGTTTACTCTTAAGGTTAATTAAAACCTAAATGTGTCCTTGGTTTAGAAATTATTGGAGAATAACATTCATCATTTTTCATACTTATACTATGTCTCTATTCCAACATATTTTATTTATGCCTTGAACATACACATGCACTTGACTAAATTCCCTTTTGTTATAGGTCTATATTCATGAAATGGTGCGAACTTGTTGATCAAAACACCTAATCTCACCTGTATGATGGATTTTTTAAATCCTTAGTGTATATAAACTAATAAAGACCACCTCACATGTGTGAATGATATTAAGTTGAAATATTAGGGTTGAAACCTATTTGGAAACTCAAAATCTTGTAGACATCACTAAAAGGCTGCAGTGAACAAAAATAAAAAATGGAGGCCTTCAAACTTCATGTTCCTCTAGTCACACATCCCTCTCTTTTTGTACGATTATACACCTTTTTTAAAAATTCATCATGAGTGCATCAAGACTCATATATGAATCATGATTCATTGTTATATGATATCTTCAAAAGGGCTTAGGGATTTATTTTGATGTTTTAAGGACCTTGTCCTTAAATACAATCCCTTCAAAATGCAAGTTGGTTTCTCAAATCTACCTACCATTTTTGGCATCAAACATGATTCACATGGTACCTTAAATATCAACAAAATGTTAAATCCTCCCATGACCATATTAATGTCTCTATCTAAGGGTGTAGGTGGACATACAACAATACATAAGGTGGTGAAGGTGTTTGTGGGTAGTGCATATGATGTGAGTTTAACTAGACAAGTCTCAAGACTTATCTAAAGGCATAAATTCATGTTTTCCACCATGAAGATATTAAAACAAGTCTTAATGTTTCCAACTCAATGTTCTTAGCCTCTTGGAGGTGTTGATGTAGCTATAGGTAAGACAATGAATGAAGACATGAACTACATGCATAGTGAATAGGCATTCAACAAGCTTTATACTCCCTCCACATTTTCAAGTGGAATCCAAAAAATTGAAATGATTAAGACAAGATTAATTATCCTATAGGTGAAAACCAATTCCCTTATTAGTTTTTAAAATGGTTGTACTTAGTAATAAGAGATAATTAAGCCAAAACACCGAAAGGGATGAATTTATTTATTTCCTTGTTAAACCATGGTTGTAAATGGAGATTTCTCAGGACACTTTAGAAGTGTAAACATCATATCCTATTTATTTTGAATCCACTACAAGAAATAGAAACCTCTATAGTTAATAATATTTTTGACAACTCTATTAGAGCTCCAACTAACAACTTAACTCTTTCACCTATCAAGGTCTAAATGAACTACTAAGGATTGATGAGAAATTCCACTTATCCAATATGATTTGGAATAAATATGAGGATGTTCATGATACTTCTAACATAGTTTATACTCTTAAACTGATCAAATGACCATTTCAAAAGGATAACTAAGAAAATAGGTTTTATACCATAAATACCTTCTTAGGAGGAATTAACTAAAGAAAATAATTTTAATATGTCCTATTTTACCTTGAAAAAACATCCCTAAAATCATTATTTCTCATTAAAATTTGAAACAAATAAATAAGGGAAAACTCATACCCTATTTGGATGAGTAGGCCATCTAGACACCACTGAACTATTAGAGATTATTCATAAATATGGGGAGATAAACTAGACAACAAATTTTAAAAGTGGAAGGATATCAGGGTCCTTATCACTTCCCAAAATATTCTATCCCAAATCTCTCTCCTCTGAGTTTACTAAGTGAAAAATTGAGGATCTCTTGGAGCTGTCTAAAATTGCCCAAAATAGGTTTTCCTTAGCATGAAGAATCGAAATTTTGCCTATGAAATATAATAATTGGAAAAGGTTTTTTATATTTAAATTAACTTTAATTCCTTTTTCAAACCTTATTAAATTCTTGGGCCTCCATTAATGATAGAAAACATATTTCATGCCTAGTTTATAGCCAATAGGTTTTCCTTACCTCTATTTGTTCTTATGTTGGAATATGATTTTAAGCACATATAAGAGGATATTAGTGACACAATAAATTATTTCATATGAAAATTGATCCCTTACATCAATAAAAATCTCCAAAAACCTATTTTTCCAAAGCTCCAAAATGCATCCTTTTACTCCCAAACTCCTCTCTTCCACTATAAATGACTTATAATGACCTTGAACATGTATTAAATGGTAAAAACTTAAATAATGAGATGCGAGGAAGTCAAAACCAATTTTATTTCCTCAAAACATTACTTTTTCACTTAAACTTTCTATTTTGAGGACTCATAAGTCATGTAATGCACTTTTGTGGGTCTTTTGGGAATAATAGCTTCTCTAAGACTCATTTTTTGATTGTTAGAATATCTAAGCAATTATAAAATCATCATTCATGCCTTTGAATTCTTGAACACTATGAAAACTTATTGGATCCTTCACTTATGGTTTTAGACCTATTTCTGGGCCTTTTCCTTAAAATCACCAAATTCAACTTAAAACATGCTTAAATTGTTTCAAAAGCTTGAAAGTGACATGTTTTAGGGTCATGAGGTTTATATAATCCTTACACCATTCGATAAATCACTCCATTATAGCTTTTTTTAGCTTCTCACACCACACTAGGACCTCCCAGAATACTACACTACATCACCAAGTTAAGACCACAAAGGGACTAATCATGGGGATAGAAGGCTACTATAAGGTTTAAGAGAATGGTCTAATCCATCTAGGAAATATTTTCATGTGTAGGCCAATTTTGTCCAATAGTTACTATGGGAGTGGAATAAATGGGTACTTGAATGGGTGATGTGAGTATATATGTGTTATCAGTGGTGTGGAATATGGAAGTAAGATAAGTGGAGAGGTAGGCATAGTTATTTGGAATAGGGGAACTATGGAAGGGTGGAATCCAAGGCCACAAATGAATCAAAAAACATAGGAGAAACACTCAGAGTAGATGAAATGTGTAGTGTGATGGAAGATGAAAATGATTTTGTATCTATCCTAGTGGTTGGGATGACTAGTGGGATTGTAGTCAAAATGTTTGAGTATGCAAGCATGTATTGTTTGGTGGTATTAGTGATTAATATAGTGGTAGTGGATATTAGGGATGATGTGGAAGTGATTACATAAGAGGGAGGTAAAGGTGTAGTTTGAGTATCCAATTATGTTTATTGGCTTACTGCCAAGGGAGTCACTTATATAGGTAGGTAAGATGTGGGTACAATTACTTGCACTAGTGGGCTGGTCAAAATAGGAAGGTTAATTACTTGATATGATTAGGTAGTGGAGATAGGAGGAGGAAGTATTGTGGTTGGTTGAATAGTAGAGATAGGAGGATGGATTACTTATGTTGATTAAGTAGTAAATATTTCCTCCATATAAGTTGATAGTGGATGACCATCGGTTAGGCTGCTAGCTCTTGGCTATTAGAAAGATCCCTTTTTGCCTTTTGATTTTTCTTTTACTTATGTGATAGAAATATCCCTACTACTTGATCTACTTGGGTTTCATTAATATAAGCCTCTATTATTGTTTGTACACCCTTCTCCTTCACTTTTCTCAACTTATCACTAATACTTATGGTCTCTTTGGTTATTTTAACCCCCTTACTTCTTAACCAATTTATTATTTTTTTATAACCTGCGTGGTCCTATCCATCATAGAAAAGGATTCAGGTATAGACCACCTGACTAGAAGAATAGGTTGGAGATAAATTTTATTGTCATAGTACACCCTGTCTACTAGTGACTCATCATCTTTCAAATCTTTAGGGACTAGTGCCTGTGAACTTAGGAATTCAATAAGGGGAGATTTGTATAGTGCTAGTAGATGAAACACAAATCTAAAAAAAAACTAATGAACTAAAAAATTTAAGCCTAGATCTTAGGGGGAGCTTGGTGAATAAACCAAATGAAGACATAAATAGAATGTATAGAAAATAACAAACTTTCCTCACCTTCCTGAGTTTCTCCAAAGGATGTATTCATTAGCTTTCTTAGCTTGTGCTTCGAAGGACTTAGACAATGGATCTTTGGCTATCTCCACCTCCTCTTGGCATCATTGGATTTTAGGGCTTTGGCTTATGAATCTTGACTCAAAAATTTGGCATAATAACACTATATGAAAGTCACTTTTGAAATCATTTCATCATGATAACTTTGTCTTGAGAGAGATTTTTAAATTATTTGAGAATGATAACTTTACACCAAGATAACTTAAAATTATGAGTGTGAGGACTTCTATTTATAGATTTTCCCATTTGATCAGAATAAACATGAACCATCCATATCAAGATGAAGATGTGTTGCTAAGAATCCATTCAATTTCGGAGGCTAAAATCAATAAATGCCCTCATAAATATCAAGGATAGAGAGGCATTAAATAGGCATGCAAGGGCTTAATCAGATATTTATGGAACTTATGGCTTGTAGATGCCATCCCATAGATGATGTCATTAAGTGATGAATTTATTCACAATAAATTTCCATTAATGAAATAATCAATAACCTCTATAAAATCCATTTTATCTCTTGATTCAAATTAATTATATTTAAACATGATTAGCCAATTTTGGTGCAAATTCTTTGGAAATTGGTGAAAAATTTAATCAAACTAGTCAAAATGTCATATTATTGTGTCTAAATTTGAATGGATTGGAATTGTAAAGAGATGCTAGATGTATTGAAACCGTTATCCCATTTAGGATTTTGCTGACAAAAAATAACAAAGACACACATCTCATGTAAGAAAATTGGTAAAAGAGAGCAATCTAGAGCACCTAGGTGTGAAATCATCATTTTGACTCAAAATTATTTGATAAAATATAGGTATCAAATAAAATGCATTGCCCCATTTAGGGATACATTAGCCAAAATCAGCACTTGTATATGACAAGTTGAAACTATTTTTCACGTTTTAGTGTTTTTATCCCAAATTGTGATGTTTGATAGAAATTGGTATGAAGCCTGGCTAGAGGTGAACACTTTTAGGTGTCTATAATGTAATGTTGTAGGTTTTGATTTATTTTAGGGTCATTTTGGAATAATCTCTCAACCTCACTTCCTCTTCATCCTGCATAACTTTCCATTAATATTCATAAAAAGTAATGTGAGAATATGTGGTGACACCCACTATACTGGTAATATGGGAAGTCACATCATATAATGGCTTATAATTGAGAGGTCTTAAGGTCATTTAAGTTATATTTAAATCCATACATTTGGCCTTTGATAGGGAAGGGTAGGTGTATCTTCCTATACTAATAGGGAAGTAGATCCATCCCTTATGCTTGATTGATAATAACTTATGGGCTTCCACAAGTTGCCTCATAAGTTTCATTATGGTCCATTTATCTCTTACATACATAGGAAGGGTGTAAGGATAACTAATGAAAATAACCACTCTGATGTATGAATATGTGTCGAATTAAATGAAAAATTCCCCCCACTTGGAAATTTATATAGTTTTAGCATCAAAAAATCTTCTTTTACCCAGTTCTTTCTCAAACATGATTATGATGTAGTATACAAAGGCATCATTAACACTTATAAATTGTTGTTTACTTGGATCAAAGGTGAGTTTAGGGTAGTAGTTAAAGACTTTATTTATATTATTAGGCACTATGTTCAATCCTAGGAATTCCCTCCCTTTTTATAATATATAGACAAGGTATGATGCCATATAAAACTTGCCTATAGTTTGGACCTCCATCAACTATTTCTGAATGGAGTTAGAAATGAACTAGTCCCAGCGAATGTATTATTTATTTTGGTGGATTACCCTTATATACTGATACATCTAATCTTGATAATTCTTGGCATTTAAGTCACCTATAACTTTATGCAAGAGTATGATAATGTCTCCTAGTTCATATTTGAAGTCTATTCTAGCTAAGGTCCTAGGAATACTTGTGGTTTTTATGGATTATAAAATCCATGATGATTATTTTGGAGTAGTTTGATCTATAGCTTCAGATTCACTTGGTGGATAAGTTCCTTGGTACCTCTTGGTGGTTTCTTATTTTGGCCCTTTCTTTCTTCGGTCCCCCTTTCTCAAAATTTTACTAAGTATCAGCCTACTTCCATTTCCTCCATGTGGAAAATTGATACTCATTCAGCTTGGAGAAAACTTTGTTCTTCTCAGGAGAAGTTCTAACTCAACGTGTGTCACCCCCGTGCTCCTGAAAGTTTCACCATTGGTTGATGGGACTTAGGGGCCCCATGGAGTAGTTAATGTAGTATTTAAAATGTGGCCTCATCATGTGGCATCCTCATGCTCATTTTGGTGAGTGAATATTTAGCTTTCTCAAGAGAAGTGCCAAATCAACATGTATCATTCCTATACTCATTCTCATAAATGCCTTAGTCCCTCTGAAGAAGTGCTAATTTGACACATATTATCCCCACACTTATCCAAGGAGGGTGTTAGTAGTCAAAGATTGAGAGAGCACCATTGGAAAAAGACATGGGTCCCTCCCAAGCAAGCTTTTGAAACACTTTAAGATTCACCTAAAGTGTGATCTTTTAAGTTTAGGTGTAACCAAATCTGAAAAAAAATGGCATGAGTGGACAACTCTAAGAGAAAATATGTGGTGTCACCCTAATTTTCCTAAGTGTAATGGCCTTAACAGGAAGAGATAGTTTCACCTTATTTGGGATTTGGGGAGTAACTACAATCATTGAGTTCTAGATCATTTTCAATTATAATGACATCATAGGTGTGAGTGGTGGAATCTATAGTTACATCTCTTTTAGATTAGTTCATAGATATATCCAAAGTTCTTCCACCTAAAAGGGGCTAGCAAAAATTTTTTTTCATGTTATTATTTCTTTGAACAACCATTGTAATAAACTAAGGTATAGTAGTAATTAGAGTTTTTTTATAACCTTAGAAGGTGAACCTCATGGATGTTATTGGAAAATTTATATGTGAAATATGTGGCCTTCTATATTTGGTTCCTTATCCATAATGAACAAGATGTGGTGTTATGTGTTATTCAGGATAAAAATTCTCTCTGTCTACTATCTCTTTTCTTCTACTTCCATAGTGTAGATCTTTGTTTATGTTGTAGATCTTAATTCATGATTTTAAGCTCTTTTATGATCTTTTGTGTTTAAAATTTTATGATATTTTATTTAATTTTATGTTAACATCTTCAAATCTTCCAGTTTATTGCCATAGGTTTATTTATTTTCATGTTATTTACTACTTTTCCTTTTATCCCTTTTCACCCCCCAAATTGAATGAAGATCCAATTTATAAAATCTTGAAGGTTGATTTATAGACCACATTTGGTCCCATGTCTATAAATCTTCCCATAGATTGTTTTCTAACCTAGATTACAAACTTTAGGCATCACCAATTTAAATCTTTTTTGGCATGCTTAGTGGGGCTGATCTATTAATTTTCTAGATTATAAGATCATATTTATGATCTATAAGCTCATAATAGGGTTACAAACTATGAATAATGTAAATATGCTTATACCACCTTTAGGGATCCCTAGCTACCAAAGAGATCTAGGGCATAACACTATGTAGAAATAATAACAACCACATCAACAACAACAAATGGTGCATCTTACACCAAAGAACTTTGTGTCATGTGATATTGGTAGCCCTCTGATCCCACTAACACCCCTAACTTAATGGGACCCCATACATTTTAATTATTTAAAGGCATTCCCTAAGTTCTCAAGGGAAGACTTTAAGATGGCATCTAAGAACCTCTAATATGTGGTGAATGTGTGCACCATCCACTACATCAACACTCAAAACATAGCTTTGAGACTATTAGCAAACTATTTTAACAGATGGGATCTTGATTGGTAATGATCTTTGCTAGCCAAATCTATCTCTACCTAGTATGACCTAGGTGATAGATTCTTTGATAGATTTAATGAAAATTTGGACTGATCTTCCCTCTTAAAACAATTAATAACCATCAAAAGGGGCTTGTAAGAAGCCATGGTTAATTTCAACACTAAATTAAAAAATACCTGGCAAAGAATTCTACCGATGGCTTGACCACCTACATGCATAGCCATTTTATTTTATTTGAAGGTCCTCAATTTGGATATTGTGGTTTTGATATAGTTTCTTAGAGGCCAAATGTTGCTTGATGTGTATGATATTTTAGTAAGGGTAGATAATAACCTGATTGATGAAAGAAGACTTCTTCCATTGTTATTAATGCTAATGTTCCCTGAGATATCATTACCTTTTTAAGAATAAATTGTAAGAAATTTAGGATCCCTACCTCCTTCCATGTATGCATACCCACCCACTTAGGCAAGAACATATATCGTACCCTCATTGGCTACTGAGATGAATGATATGAAGAGTATTTTTAGGAAATTCTCAAATGAGATTATAAATCTCAAAAGGTAATAGGATGCTCCTCCAAATCCCTCTTATAAAATGTAACAAGAAAGGATACCCCCATACTAGTATAAAAAATGCTAAGAAAGGCAAAGACTAAACTACCAAGGGCTGAACTACCAAGTGCCAAATCATAAGACACCTATCAATCAAATGGTTATGGTCCTAGATCTATTTCACATAGTATCATTAATCATGAATAGAGAACTAGTGGATAGCTAGAATAACTTGGCCAATGAATCTAACTCATGGTGTTTCCCTTGTAATGAACTTAACAAGGATAGAAATTATCCACAAGGAAACTTACAACAAAAATTATTCAACATAGATGGTAGGGAAATGCTCTAGGTTTAGCTTATATATACTAGTCCCTAGGAGTCAAAAATGTTATCTTGATGGTGTAAATTCAAGGTATGTCCCTAGAGAAATGGGAGTAAATAGTTTTAGGACATGCATTATTCTCCTGGGTAGAAGATGAAGATGTAGTATTTGAAAATGAAGTTCCTATGTATAGACCCCTGCAAGTGTAATTTGACTACTACACATAGTTAAAGAAAAGATTGAATGAGAGCCTTAAAGCCTCTGTAAGGCCCAAGGTAACCTTAAAAAAAAATTTGGTACCTCAAACCCTACTTTTGGTGTATCAAAGGCATAAAAAGATCATACAAAATAAGCCAAAAGACCTTAAGGTCCTAACTTTGAAGTCATATAGCATGGTAGAATAGTTAAAGAAGGCATCAACCAATGTTTCCCTCTAACATGTCTTGTCCATCCCCAAATAGAATACCTTGCTAAATAAATCCTTAGAATAAAAGGAGGATCTTGTGTAAAAAAAATCAATTGTAAAGCATGCGAAGGAAAAAGAGAAGAGAACCAACATGAGCACACAACCTCATAGACCCCCCCCCCCTTCACATTCACTAATACCAATGAAGGGGTAATAAAATTAAAGCCTTCCCCATTCTATCTGAGTTTGATTATGGGTAAGAAACTATTATAAAACTCCATAATCAATTTAGGTGTGAGTATGATGGCGATGCCCAAACAAATAGCTGACACACCATAATTGAAGTATGAGACCTTAAATAAGGGGGTGAAGTAGCTAGATGGAAAAAAGGTTCAAACCACAGATATCATCCATGCTCTTCCTCTCATATTTTACTCTTTTCCAAGCATCATTATACCATAAGATATGGTGATAGACATCCCACCTATCCTAGGGATATGCCTATTAAGATATTCCACCACCAAGATTGGTAGATACCTATCATTGGATTGCTCCCATATGATCCTAAGGACCAAGTATGGTTCAAAGTTGAAGGTGTTATTGAATCCTCTCCACCCTAAGCATATAGTGGATGAAGTATTGGTGAACTCTAAGGTAACACACACCTCTTTCTCAAGGATAAAGATGCACTATGTAGAGATGCTCAAGGAAGGAAAGGTGGAAAATGATAGAAGCTTGGAAGAAGAGGCCCTCATCGATGAGTTAATCAAGAATGACCTATTTTAAAAAATTTATTCCACCCATTTTGCAACCTACATCATCCATGATGAAGTCTAGGTCATTCTTGAGGTCATAAGGAAGCAAGAAACCAAAGCAAGGGGAAAAAGACGAGTCCAAACTCTAGACTCTATATTTTAATGGTATGAAATGTAAGATTATATCTAGAGATAGTATCAAACTAACATCTCCCTCTAGGGAAGAAATACTCAATTTTGTTTTGTCTTTAGTTTGTCTATACAAATAATGAAGAAGAATATGAAGATTTAGTCCATGGTCATAGCCTCATCGAATGAATGGGCATCAAGCATTTGAGGGTATTTGGTGACTCTAAACTATTTATAAGATAGGTAAGAGGGGTGACCATCATAAAAAATGTGGGTATGATATTTTTTCCATAACCACATATATAACTTAATTGAATCCTTCAAGGCCTTCAATATTCAAATCATTATGAGGGCCACAAATCCAAAATATAATAGAATGGCAATAATGGGTTCTTAATTTGACCCAATGATAGACCTACTCACCAATGAATAGGTAGTGTAGGTCATTATGAGGCCCACTATCTCAGATAATGACCAAAAATAGTAGGTGTTTGAGAGAGATGCTTAGATTTCAATGTTTCTCCAATAATATTGTAAATTCATAGAGCAACTACAACCAAAGTTTGAAGAAGTATACACATATCAAACCATATAGATAAAGATAAACTAAATACCAAAGTTACTCACCACTCTAGAAAACCTCTTTGACTTTGATGATGTGAGGAATGATAAGCAAAAGTTTGTCAAAGATAAGGGGGATTATTATATACTCAACATTAGAGGTGAAAGAAAGTTGAAATTTAAAAAAGAAGCTCCTTCGAGGGATAAAGAGCGGTTGATTTTTTATAAAAAAAATATGAGGTTGTCATCACTTGGATTTATGATGACAAAAAAAGATATGACTAGGAGGTCTTTCAGCATAACATCAACTTGGTAGAAGGAACCAAACTAGTCTGGTAGAAGTAATGATTGATGAACCTAAAGATTGAATCCTTGATGGCCCAAGAACTTAGGAAACTAATTAATTCAAGGACTATATATCCAATCAAGCATTTGACTTGGGTATTTAACCTAGTCCATATGTGAAAGAAAAGTTGAGAAATCCAAATATGTGTGGATTTCAAGGATCTAAATAAGGAATCCTTAAAGGATCATTACCCTCTCCATGGAGTAGATCCTTTAGATGGTAGCCAGTGTAGAGATGTTTTCACTTTTAGATGAATTTTTTGGGTATAATCAAATGTGGGTAAAAGAGGATGATCAACACAAAACCACTTTCACTATGATGTGGGTAACCTTCACATATGTGAAGATGCCTTTTGGTGTCTCTAATCCTAGGGTAAAATTCTAATGAATGATGGATGTAGCCTTCAAAGGTCTCATCAATAAAATTATTTTGATCTAACTAGATGACATCACTATATTTTCTAAGAAGAATACCGCTTCAACCATTTATAGAAGGTTTTACAAAGGTTTTAGTAATTTGAGGTGTCCTTGAACCTAAGAAATGAATATTTAGAGTCCCTCAGGGTAAGATGTTTGGATACATAGTATCTAAGGATGGGATTGCTATTGACTCAAAGAGGATAAAATCCATAAGAGACTTGACCTTTCTATTAAACAAGAAGGGAGTCCAATATTTCCTTGAAAAGATCAATTTTATTAGCAAATTCATATTACACCTTATAGGATTATTCATACCAATCATGTTAATGCTAAAAAAGGACCAAGAATTCAAATGGATACTCAAAGGGATAATGACATTTGAAGAAATAAAAAGTGAAATATATACTATGTTTTTACTTGTTAACCCCAAATTTTCCAAATATTTCATTATGTATGGATATAGAAGTGATCATAGCCTTATGACTGTGCTAACTCAAAAGGAAGATGGTGGCAAAGAAAAACACCTAATCACATTCTATTATATAAATTTGCATGGGTATGAAGCTAAATATGATTTTTTAGAAAGACAAGAATTCACCATCATGAAGGCCCTTAAGAAGTTTAGGCACCTTATGGTGGGCATCAAGATAATGGTGTCCATCATGCATTCTAATGCGTATGAGTATATCATGGAAGGAGAAATATGACATAAAAGTTAGACCAAGCAAGGTAATTAGAGGAAAAAGAATCTATGAGTACCTGGCCCAATGCACAAATCTCCTAGTGGAAGATCAAAACATATTGTAGGTGGCCTTAGTAAACTAGTTTGAAGCTAAATAATAGTGGGTGACTGACTAGGTTCACTTCATGCAAACTGGTAGGTATCTCAGTGTTCTATGTGCACATAATAGCTATTTTTACATATTATAAGGGTCTAGATATATGTTAGTCCAAGGATTCTTATTCAAGATGAATTTTGATGGAGACCTCCTCAGGTGCATTGACAAGACCCAACTAGAAAATATTCTATAAGACATGCATTCCCCCCCCCCTCGAGTGGCCATTTCTTGACCTAGACTACCGTGACCAAAATCATATAGGTGGGGTACTACTACCCAACCATGTTTTCATACTATCATCAAGAAGTCAAAAGGTTATATAAGTGCCAATTATTTATTGGGAAGAGGAAAAACTTAGCCATGCCTCTCAATCTAATTATGACTAATGAACCCTTTAAATAATGGGGCCTAGACTTAATCAAAATGATCAACCCAGTCTCTAGCATGGGTCATAAGTATATAGTGATAGCCACTAATTACTTCTTTATGTGGACTAAGGAAATCCTATTGAAAGAGGCAGCTAAAAATGTAATTCTTAGCTTCTATGAAGAGCTCATGGCTAGATTTGGCTTGCTAAAAATGATCATTTTGGATAATGCAAAAGCCTTCCTCAAATTCAAGATTTGTGAATTCATACTCTAAAATGGTGCTTTCCTAAATATTTCATCCAATTACTACCCACAAGGGAATGGATTGGTGGAGTCTAAAAATAAGAAATTGAGTTGACTAATCAAGATAATGGGTAATTATACACAAAGAGAGTAGTACTTACACATGAGAATAGCTCTATAGGTAGATTGCATCACCCCAAGTAGATCATGGGAATTTATTTCTTAAAAATTGTATATAAAAGGAAGTGGTGATGCCAATGTCTTCAAAAATCCCTACACAAAATCTCTAAAAGGCTGTCAAGATCAAAGAGAATGGAAAAATAGAGGTTTGACTTATCGAATTACTAAAAATATATGAGTTAAGGGAACTGGTAGGTGAGGCAAAGATAATCCAATAGTAAGTATTAAAGTGATGGTTTGATAAAAAGTCTTTGAACCTAGGATTTAAACTTGGGGACCTAGTTCTTAAGTATGATCAGTGGGCTGCAAAACTGGGGAAACATGCAAAATTTGATTCTCTATGGAGAGGACCTTTTTTCATTGTCAATGATTGGTATGGAAATAATTTCAAAGTATAATATTTAGAGGGTAATGAATTAGATATACCCATCAATGGGATCAACTTGAAGCATTTTAATTAACTTCTCACCATCCCTTGTACATAATTAGATACTTTCCTTTCCTCATTGTTGTTTCCCTTATTATTTTCCTTTCTTTTTGTTGTTTCCTTTCCAAATAAGTGCCATTGGCATAAGTGGTTGATCGAATCACCATATATCCTCTCTTTGATCTATCCATATATTTAAAAACATTCTTTAAAAGATAGTTATCTACTTGCTTCCTCTGTCATTAATGTTAGATGATCTATTATGCATGATTCTTGATAACAATCACCATAAATCTTTTGAAAGGTGGCCCTTCAAGTGTGTATACTACTCTTACCATTTATTATGGTGCTCATTTTTGAATTTTCCATGATGAGCCTCCTAGTGGTAGTAGTACATAAATACACCACCTCTTTCTCAAATTTAAACATTTAAAGTTTTATAATTTTGAAGAGAGAATTAAGTGGCTAAAGCAAACAAAAGAGGAAGCTTGAGAATTGAAAAGAAGTAGTAAAAACCATTGACCTAGCTTTTCTAAAAGAAGTAGAGAGATATATTTTGAATCAATTTTCATCTTCTTAGACTATGGATGCTTCTAAATCATCTTGAAGAAGTAGGAAGCACCCTTTGAAATACAGAGCCCATGGTTTGAGAAGTGGAGGATCCCCTCCTCCCACATACACCATGAATAAATCCTATTCTTTCACCCTTTCCCAAGTAAAAAATAAGGTATGAAATAACATGAAGGACACTAAGGGACCTTACAAAGATAAGGATTTGGTGATTGACTCTAAAAATGAAATATTTGATCCAAATTTGGCCCATAATCCTAAGAATATAAGAGAGGGTTGTTATGTTCAAATAGGAGTATACCTCCTTAAGGTGAAAAATATGGGATTAAACCTTAGTACAACATGTGGTGCCCTACATGTACCCTTTCCCTAAAATCAACACCCTCTATGCCAAAAAATATGATGCCATAATTGGCACAATCATAGGGGATGCACATATAAGGATCAATATTCACATAGATAATGTTCGGGTGATGATTCGACTCCAACATGATCCCAATGATATCATCTACATCATCAAGAGCCTCTAAAGAGTCTATTACTCCCAAGTGAAGGATAAGGCACATTTTCTTAAGTCTCTTCTAAACCAAAAGATCATACAGATTCTTCCCATGCCCCTATACCTCTTGAATTTTCTCACATAGCATATAAAAGACACTCTATCCATGCCAACATTCATCTTGGCCATGGATACTAACACCAACATCAAAGAGTTTTAGTTAGGTGCGATTTTCCTCATGACCATGGAAGAAAAGGTGGAAGCATTTAGGATGGACTTCATTTAAGCCATTACCTCTAATATAAGAGCAAAACTATACAAATTCTTACTAATGAGTACCTTTTGATATCCATCTTATCTCATGTACCTAATTCTATACTCATACTCTAAGTTCTTATCCAAGAATCTATAGCTAAAAATCATGAATACAAATGTTTTCCATAATATAGTAGCCTTGATCACCATATAGAGCCCAATCTTATCAATCATGGGGGACTATTATGTGTGTTTTAGAGTGGTTTATGGTTCCAATTAACATAGATCTCAATGGGTAAGATGGCATTCCTTAGATGACGAATGAGTATCAATCATAGCTAAAAACTAACAAGGTCTTGGTTGACTAGTTCTAGGGGAACCACTTTTCATTCATCTAACCACACAAGTTTATAAGAGAGCCTTTTTAGCTCCCCCATATGCTAACTAATAAGACCCTAACCCTTGAGTTGTATCAAAAAATTGATATAGTGGACTTCATCTATGAGGTAGGTAAGAAGAGAAAAGGGTTGTATGATATCCCCTTTTTAAGAGGTAGTATCATGGTGTAGAAAAGGCACTAGGGATGTCTCTTTGTGGCCAAGCTGGCATAACTAAGCTTAAACCTAATAGATTACCAATGAGATTGAAATCCAATAGGGCATATAGAAGGAATCAAAACCACCAGTACACTTGAGTACTAGACTCATTGCTACTTGGATCTGAGGAAGTCACCCATGGAGGACCTTCCTTAAAATTATGTGGACCTAGCCTTGATCTCATAAGACATCCCCAAACCATGGGATTATTTTTATGATAAATCTTGAACCTTTGACCCTACCATGAAGTTGCTAAAGGGGATGAATTAGTGGCTAAATGACTTAGGTTGGAGTAGAGATAAAAAAGCTACCTTCTTGAGGTATAGATATAATTTAGAGAAACCACATGTTAGTTTGTATGACGATGCCATAGATGACAAGTTTGACAAACTATGGGATGAGTTTCACCTAGAAGAGAACACATTGAAGGAGGAGTCTACACCCAAAATGAAGATATCAAAGGATGATGAAGAAGAATATTCCCTGAGAGAGGAGGCATAAGACACCTTTCCAATAAAGGAAGTAGTAGAATCAGAGGTCATAGTTTTCCAAACCCCTTAAACATTGTCATCACTTGAGTTCCCATATGTTAATACCCCATAATAGCAACAAGTGCCCTCTAAGTACCTTATGGATAGGTCACCCTAGCTCAAGTAGATCAAATCCCCTATTTCCAACCTACTAATGGAACCTCCATAGAAGAAGATCCACTTTATAGGTCACCTTCTTATATCTTTGCCTCTTTCATTACTTCCCCTTCTCCATCCATAGCTCTATTACAAGTTATGGAACCAACTACCACCCAATAAAAGGATTTAACTCTTCTTATCACCTCTTCTTTAGTCTTGGTTACCCCATTACAAGTTTTAGTAATTTCTAATACCTAATTTGACACTACCTTAGCCCCAATCTTCTCCTCATACATTTAACCTACTACCAAAATTGATCCCTTCTCTTTTACCATTCATATCTCTTTTATTATGTCATTCCTCACTCCCCCACCTTCATCATTCATCTTATCCTTAATCATTTCTTAATCACCATTCTCTCCACATTAGAAGCTTCCACCTTTTCCCCCTTGATCCCTCACTATTCATGCACTCACTTTAATATGATCAAGATCTACTACTTCATAGAAGAAGTTAGCCATCCCATTTATGCTACCACAAGGGACCCCTTTTGTGGGATAAATCATTCAATCACTGGATCAATTCTAGTAATAGGTGGACACAATAAGGGTGGTTTGAGTGCTTAGATGGAGAAGAATAGGGGAAAATGAGCTAAGGGTAATGCCCAATCCAACATGCAGTCATTCTATGACCCTCAATAGTAGCCCTTCCTAGTCATTCATCTGACCCACTAGGTAATTAAGACCTAAGAATAAATGTATATGGGGGACTACACCATCTAATATGTTGGGCTTAACCTTAGTCAATCACAACTTATTAACAAGGTAGAGATTATGGAGGAAACATAGAAGTCTATGATGATGGACTATGTCAAGGTAGCCCATCAGTTAGAGAAAACCAAGTGAGAACTTACCAAGGTAAATGCCATGACTAAATACCTTAATAGTGAGGCTAAAGCCAAGGATACCAACCTCAGCTAGGAAATGATTGACTTTCAAGGCTACATCACAATACAAATCTTATATTTTGAAGCTAACAAGTGAATGGATATTGAAATAAGATTATAGGAGACAGAGATAGAGTTGGCTAAGGTTTGAAAGAAGATTTTTGATATAAACTGGGCACTCTAATAACTAAAGAACTCAGTGTAATAAGACTCCTCAGTCAAGGAGTAGGAGATTGAAATATTGAAGAACAAACTCACTATTCACCCTCAATGTGTAAAAACATTTCCCCTATTCTAGAAAATATATAAGACATACTAGGAAAGGATCAAGGTCACAATACTAAGATTGAAGATGATGCTTGATTTTGTTGTATATATGTAAAATTTGGCCACCTAGGTGAGATTATCTATAATAATTTATCACCTTTATCACCCCAAGGTTAGAAACTCACAAATCCAAGTTTATAATCTCTACAATGCTTCTCCTAAAATGCTACATGTAGTAGGGGTGGTCAATTTAAAGTAGGTGGTGGTGAAGGTAAATGAGTTTCAAGGATGTAATAAGGTGGTGAATAAATTTGAGGTATTCTTCAATGCCTTAGATAAATAAATCTAATAAATGAAGGGATGCATAAAGAAATTAGTCTAATTAGGACTTCCCTCTCCTTTTATGGCTGATACTAACATTATTCCCAGGGATTAGATCAAGGCACTACTTGACCATAAGCTGAATGACCAGAACATCTTCACACATCTTAGTCAAATACCTGATGCTTTTGAAATGGAGAATATTTTACACCCACTCACCTAGTTAGAGTTATAGATATTGGCAATGGTCAAAGGATTGGATAATGTCTCTTTTAAGGAGATAATTGACTTGGATAGAGCCTTTAAATCTACTACTAAAAAGACCCAACCAAAAGAGGAAGAATGGGTGCCCTTGTCGACAACCCTTCAAAATTTATAAGTATCCATCTTCCTCCCCTTTTTTAAATTTTGCTTTGACTGGTCTGAGAACCAAAGTTTCTAGGTTCTTCCATTCCTAGGCAGAATACCCTATGAGTCATTAGGAATTATAGATCATAAAATCCACATTTATTATTTTATATTTTGATCTATAGCTTCAAATTCACTTGATAGATAGTAGTTTCTTAGTACCTCTCAGTAGTTTCCTCTTCTATCCATTTCTTTCTTTGGGCCCCCTTTCTAAAATTTTTGCTAAGTAATAACATCCTTCTACTTCCTCAATGTGGTATCCTGACACTCCTCTATCTTGGATAAAACTTTGTTCTTGTCAAGAAAAGTTACAATTTGACACATGTTACCCCGACACTCCTTGGATTTTTTTTGTTAAGACTCAAAGTAGTGCCATTAATTAGTGAGACTTGGAGGGGGGCATGGAGTAGTTAACATAGTATTCAAACTTGGCTTCACCATGTGGTATCCTTGTGCTTATTTTAGTGAATGAATGCCTATATTTCTTAGGAGAAGTGTTACCTTAACATGTGACATTCTTACACTTAATCACACTCATAAATCCCTCAGTCCCTCTAGAGAAGTATATATTTGATGTGTGTCATCCCTGTACTTATCCAAAGAGGGAGTCAGTAGCTAGAGATCAAAAAGATGAAGACATGGGTCCCTCCTTCCAATCAAGCTTGTGAAACACTTTAAGCTTTGCCTAAAGTGTGATATTTTAAGTCTAGGTGGAACCAAAGCTACTAAAAATGTCATGAGTAGACAACTCCAAGAGTAGACATGTAGCACAACCCCACTTATCCTAAGCATAATAGCCTTAATAAGAAGAGGTAGTTGTGTCATATATAGGATTTGGGGAGTAACTACAATCATTGAGTTCTAGATCATTTTCAGTTGTAATGACATCATGGGCATGAGTGGTGGAATCTCTATATATCATTTGTTCAACTTTTCTTCACTTATATATCTAAAGTTCTTCCCCTCCAAAAGGGGTTGGAAATTATTTTATTTTTGTGTTATTATTTCTCTAAATAGCTATTGTAATAGACTAGGGTATAGTAGTAATTAGAGGTTTTTTCAACCTTAAGCATTATATATTTGGTTTCTTATTAACAATGAAGATGATGTGGTGTTATGTTTTATTTGGGATTAAAATTTTCTCTATCTATTATCTCTCTTTTTTCCTTCCATAGTGTAGATATTTGTTTAAGTTATAGTTCTTAATTCATGATTTTAAGCTCCTTTATGATCTATGGTGTTTAAAATTTTACACTATTTTTTGTAACTTTATGTTAACATATCAAATCTTTTAGTGCATCACCTTCGACTAGATTTACTTTCATGTTGTTTACTACTTTTCTTTCTATCCATTTTCACCTCCAAAATTGAATGAAGAGCTGGCTTCTAATATCTTTTAGGTCACTTTATGTTGGGAGAGGGGGGTGGAGGTAAATCCAAGAACAAACACACCTGTTCTAATTCCACCCGTTAGGATCTTGCTCCTCAGAAAGAGCACAGTATGATTACCAAATATAAGCAATTGAATATGCAGAAATAACCAGAAACACAAGTAACTAGAATTCACCAATAGCACAGAATATGAGAGACAATACACTATCTTGTATTAACACTATACAGAAAAGAATACATCAAAGAGCCGCCACACTCTTTCACCTTACAGAGATTCGCCACACCTCAAGTGTACAGTAATTCTTCTCACACACACTCTCCTACACAAAAAAAAATGGTCCCAACAACCAACTCACACACAGAATTGGTGTTCACCTCACCAACCAGTCAGTAATAACCCTGCTGGTACACCAAGCACTCTATAGCACTTCAAGCTGATCTCTCATGAACCTGCAACCTACAATTCAAAGACCAAACTTACATGTAGATCCCCAATGAGCTTGCAACAACCTACAACTCACAGATCTTACAACTAGAAGGAACTGTTCCTTTCTATCTCATGCCTTAAACAATACATGCCAATGGGTCTATAAATAGATCCCTAACTCAAACAATAACTTAGACTCTTAATTTAGACAATTATCCTCACAGCCCAAGACTCTGGGTGATCTTAACATGCAAACTCATTGTTCACTTAACTAACTGTCCGTGAAATGAACACTTCTGGAACACACAGGTGACCGACGTCGGTCCCTGCTTGTCTAGTTCTGCCGACATCAGCCGACTTTCTCCCGTCACCGGTGGCATTCTGCACTGGTCTCTGCCGACGTCGGTCCTGCTGCCGACACCAGTTCCTGTAGAACTCAGCAACCATCTGTTCCTCAGTTTGCAAAGGTTGAAGCTTTTAGCTCCACAACCTAACAATCTCCCACTTGGAGATAAACAGCTGTAACCTATACCTGTACCTATACACTGTCTAGTTTGTTCCCTTGGCTTTGTATCCCTCCTCAAGATCACTCTTGAAGACCAACCACCACAAAATCTGTGGTGCAAAAACTGTCATCCAAATTACCTGCCACATCCGCATCTACAACCATGTAGAAAAAAGAACTTGACCCTGCATAGCATGTGCACCTGTTGCTGGTCCCACTGAACTGCCCTTCAGTATTACTCTCCTGGATTGACTCCAAACTTGTGACAACTCCCACTGCTTGGGAAAACTCAGGTTTAGTACATACCATGCACTCAACCTCATTATGTGAATCAAGACACCTGTTCTATGAATTGTCTAACCATCGGCGTGCTAACCAGCTTCACACAATCATCCTGAAACAAAGTCAACAAGACCTCCATGTCTCTAGAACACACTCATGCCAAAGAATCTTGCTGCTCCCAGATTCTCCATGACAAACCCCTGAACTAGCTTTACCTTTAGTTCAGCAATACCTGTATATGTAACCCTTCAACAAGCACATCATACAAAAAATAGGATAATGTAGCTAATATTATCCAACCTGGTAAAGAGAAACACAATGATCAAACCTCCATTGCCCTGCAGCTAATACAAGATCATATAGCCTGATCTTCCATCTCACGTATCCATTTCCGCTCTTCTTCATCCTCAACATCCATTCGTCTCTCAGTGCTTACTTCTAGCTGGCAACACTACCCAACACACCTGTTTGGTTCTCCTCCAAGGAATCACATCCTCATCCATGCCAAGCTCCCACTGTTCCCTAGATCTACCTGTTCTGCTTCTTCAACAACTTCCTGGTTCTATGCCATAAGTGAGCAACAAGTAGTGTAAAGAAGGGAAATGACGAATTAAAGAACTTACTTACACCTTCACTCCTCCATATGGGCGCTTGAGACTCCATGACAACTCGATGTCCACCCAAAATTCATCTCAGTGACCGATGCCGGTCACATCTCAGTCTACAGCCGACCGATGTCGGTTCCCTGCGACTGCCTCCCTACCGACGTTAGTTTCCCCTGGCCGACACCGGTCCTTTTCTGCCCTGAGTCACCAACGTCGGGCTGCACATATCCGACGTCGGTCTCTGTCTGGACACCGATGCTAGTTTTCCTATCGACGTCAGTCTTTGTGTTTTTCTTGTGAGACCTGACTTTTTCCCGCGAGTTATTTTTGGATCAAACCCTTGTCCAAATCACCCTTGCTCTGCTCAGAATTCCTCTGCACCTTATGCTGAACTCTGTCCGTCACTTTCTCCTTGAAAACCAAGGCTTTCCTGTTCTTGTCATTAACATCAGATTCCTCAAGAAATCTCACCTTCTTCTTCTGCATATAGAAACCACGATCCATGCCTTCCAAATCTGAAAGCATATTCTTTGACTCAAGAACCAGCATCTCCTTCTTATCTATGTGACCAAGCCTATCAAGCCACATCTCTAAATCTACAGCTGAAGTAGATAACCTAGAAAGAGAATCAGTAAAACAAGTAGATAGATAAAGCGTACCTACTTTTTTACCTCTAGCTACAACAAGTGTACCCTTGGTAACCTTCCAAGAGTCCGCTGTGAGAGTTACTGTGCAACCCTCTTCACCCAAACTTCTAACAGAAATTAGATTCCGCTTT
Source organism: Torreya grandis (assembly GCA_037957365.1). Classification (NCBI taxonomy): domain Eukaryota; kingdom Viridiplantae; phylum Streptophyta; class Pinopsida; order Cupressales; family Taxaceae; genus Torreya; species Torreya grandis. Next base: position 560,884 of record JARHVA010007902.1, on the reverse strand, counting down.
AGAACTGGGACATGCATGACCTCTTTTAACACCCATGTGTCACCTGTCTGCAATTTCAACTTCACTTTGCCTTTGCCAACAATCTGAAAAGGCTTACCATCCCCTACACGAATTTCTCCAAAGTCCCCCTGGACATACTCATGAAAAAATTCCCTATGTGGGGATGCATGAAAAGAGGCACCTGAATCTAATACCCAAGATTCTACTTTATCCAAAGAACATACCAGAGCATCCTGTGCAACGTAACCCACAACATCTGCTTCTTCTACATGTCCTTCATGCTGATCTTCACCCGATATGCAATCTCTCTTTAAGTGCCCTTGCTTTCCACATTTTCAGCAGGTTATTCTGCCATACTTGGACTTGGATCTTTTTCCCATCTTCGACCTTGATCTCCCACGCTCTGTCTTCTCTCGTGGCCTTCCTCTTCCTTCAACACTCAAAGCATCTCCAGATGATTCACCTGTGCTTTTCCTGCGTATCTCTTCATTCAAGATCACACTCACAACATCATCCACTTTTAAGACTTTTGAAGGAGACACAGTATTAGAAACTGCCATTACCAAACCTTCCCAACTTTCAGGCAATGAACACAAGATTAAGAGAGCTCTAAGTTCATCATCAAATACAATATTCACTGAACTTAACTGGTTTACCAAACCATGGAAATCACTAAGATGGCTATGAACAGATCCACCTTCCAACATTTGCAAATTAAATAAATGCTTCATAAGAAATACCTTATTAGAAGCCGAGGGTTTTTCATACAAATTTGCCAAAGATTTCATCAACTCCACCGTTGTCTTACACTGTGATAAGCTAGAAATCACAGATGAATCAAGACTCAATCTAACAGATCCCAGAGCCTTCCGATCAAGAACCTCCCATTCTTCATCTTTCATATCCAAGGGTTTGCTAGCAACCCCACCCAACAGTAAGTACAAATCTTTCTGATACAGATAGTCCTCAATCTGCATCCTCCATAATTGGTAGTTCTTTCCATTAAACTTTTCCATTCGTAGTTGACTGTTTTCTACCATTGCTCAACTCCCACTCAAACAGAAACCCTGTGAGTAACCTGTAATCAAAACACACTACCCAGATCTACACCAATCTGTTAGTATCCCAACCAAAAGCTCTGATACCACTTGTTGGGAGAGGGGGGTGGAGGTAAATCCAAGAACAAACACACCTATTCTAATTCCACCCATTAGGATCTTGCTCCTCAGAAAGAGCACAGTATGATTACCAAATATAAGCAATTGAATATGCGGAAATAACTAGAAACACAAGTAACTAGAATTCACCAATAGCATAGAATATGAGAGACAATACACTATCTTGTATTAACACTATATAGAAAAGAATACATCAAAGAGCCGCCACACTCTTTCACCTTACAGAGATTCGCCACACCTCAAGTGTACAGTAATTCTTCTCACACACACTCTCCTACACAAAAAAAAATGGTCCCAATAACCAACTCACACAAAAAATTAGTGTTCACCTCACCAACCAGTCAGTAATAACCCTGCCGATACACCAAGCACTCTATAGCACTTCATGCTGATCTCTCATGAACCTGCAACCTGCAATTCAAAGACCAAACTTACATGTAGATCCCCAATGAGCTTGTAACAACCTGTAACTCACAGATCTTACAACTAGAAGGAACTCTTCCTTTCTATCTCATGCCTTAAACAATACATGCCAATGGGTCTATAAATAGATCCCTAACTCAAACAATAACTTAGACTCTTAATTTAGACAATTATCCTCGCATCCCAAGACTCTGGGTGATCTTAACATGCAAACTCATCATTCACTTAACTAACTGTCTGTGAAACGAACACTTCTGGAACACACAGGCGATCGACATCGGTCCCTGCTTGTTTGGTTCAACTGACGTCAGCCGACTTTCTACCGTCACCGGTGGCATTCTGCACTAGTCTCCACCGACGTCGGTCCTGCTATCGATGCCAGTTCCTATAGAACTCAGCAACCATCTGTTCCTTAGTTTGCAAAGGTTGAAGCTTTTAGCTCCACAACCTAACACTTTATAGACTTCACTTTATAGGCTTCTAAGATTTATAGTTGTCTAACCTAGAGTGCAAACTTTAGGAATCAACAATAGTAAGTCTATGGGTTTTTAGCCATTATTTGTTTAAAACAACTAGATAGGCTACATTATTATCTTGATAGATTTTTTTCTAAGAATTAGGGGTTATATCTAGATAGATTTTATATTTTATAATCAAGAAGATGATGTCAATGAAATCAAGCTCCAGGTTTAGAATCTTCTCTCCTTTATCTTTCACCACCTCCGTCTTCTCAGTATCATAGTTTTTTTACATTATGATCATAACCTTAGGGATTTATACTAATAATGGGACAGTTACATCCTGGGGAAAACCAATATCATAGATGCTTTGAATCCAATCATTCTTAAATAATGCAATTACTTGACTCCTAACATTTACTAGGTCTACATGACTTAGATCTATGTTGATGATATCATTTATGTTTTAATCTAAGATAAATGGGACATCAAGTCCATTTGACTTAAACTTCATTTCCTTTCTAGACATGTATTATGGGAAAATTAGCATGTAAAAACCAACTATAGATTTGGTGGGGTTTAGAATTTCTATTGTAGGTTATTCTTCCACTTTGAACTTGGTAGGGTTTTGACTTGCAATTATAGATAGAAAGTCTGATAGAGGTATGATATGCAATTATAGTTTAAATTTTGGACTGAAATGTCTGATGGGATTTCAACTTGAAATTTACACTTACAAATTTTGATGAAAATTACAACAAGGTTTTTAGTTTGTAAAGGCAAATTAAATTTTTGATGGGAACTTAGAGTTGTTAGATCAAGGAGAATCTCCACCAGGGCTTCTATATGTTTTAGCAACTAGGATCTCTACAAGGCTTGATATTGTAAAACCAAGAGGGGTTTCTATCATAATTTTGTATCTTATTTATGGGGAATATTTTATATTTTAATAATATGACACAAACGATATACTTCTTTTGGAAAATTTGTGAATAAAAATTGGGACTAATAGTATGCAAAAGAAGAAACTAAAAAATATGCAAACAATGTTCTAGATGATAATATTTACTTGATAATTACAAATATAAACTATAAAACCCTAAACATAGTATAACAACCTATATTTCATCAAAAAAAACAAATGGCAAGGATTGAAGGAAATGTAGGGTGCTCTAGATGAATATCATGTTTACATGTTGGGCATGGTAATGGAAGAGTTTAATGTGTAGAATTAGCATTGGTGTATCTTAAAATTAGTTGGAAACTAGTTCACAAGTTTTATTGTATGTAGAGATCAATTTTTATTTGTAAATGTTAATTACAAAAAAACCTAATCTTATCAATAAAACCCACTATAAAATCTAAACATGGTGGTGGTTAGGCAAATGACATGACAGTGAGGTTTCAGTGTTATATTAAAATTTTACAAGTTTGAAAAATTGTAATTTGTGTTTTGATCTTCAATTTCTACTGAGTGGTTTGGTCAGAGATAGGAAATGCTATGAAAGTGGGTTCCATAAATTTAGTTGTACTTTATAACTTTATGATGTTGTAAAGTGTAGCAGAAGTTTCAATTTCTACTAGGTAGGGAGGAAGGGTAGAAAGTGGAACTCAAGTTACACTTTTTAACTTTTCAAAGTCTCAAAGTGAAATTAGAGTTATAATTCATGTTGGTATGGTAAACAATAGAAATCAAAACTTGAGTTGCATTTTTCAACTTTGTTAAGTTACAAAGTGTAACCTGAGTTTTAATTCCCACTAATATTAGTTAAGAGTGGAAGGTAGGGTTCCAATTTCATTTTTAAAATTTTAAAGTTGAAAAGTGTAACTCAAATTCCTATTTCTATTAGGTATTGGGTAAGTAGGAAGTAGAAGTTTGGGTGCTCTTATCATCTTTTCAAATTTTCACACTACACTCAAATCTTTAGTTTCCACTAAGTATTGGAAAAGGTTTTTTGGTCACTTTTAAAGCTTTTACTCAAAAAATTATGCGTCTCCCTTAGGGTAAAAATTATTTTGACATTTTTGGCACAAAAATAGTAACCAACTCCAAATGTCTTTCCCTATTGATTATATGAGTAGGTGACTATGGTCATCATAAGTTATTTCAAGTATGAATCAATAGTACATATTAAACTCTCAGTGAACCTTTACTATCATATGGTCTCATCAAATAAATTCACTTCATAATAGGCTCTGAGTTCTAAGTGAAAAACTCCATAAATCCCTATGCTTACCACCTATAGGTTTAATGCTTGCTTCTTAAGCCTAAATCATGGAAACTAGGTAAAATGATCCATAATGATATCAAGATCCATTGAAACTATGATGGAAGGGTCTATTCAATTGCAGATTCTATCTAAAGGTTATGACCAAGTTTAAAAAGCCAACTCAATCCTAGTCTCTGAAAGGTTATCCTAGACAACCATACTATTAAGCCTATATAATAAAAAAAGGGCCATGTGTTATAATTAAGATCATATTAAAGAGGGAAATTGAGATTAAATAAAGTCTAATTGGGCCTTAAACACGTATGAAAGCATTTCTTCTACTTAGGGGTCTACTTAAGGCCCCTTAACAATCAACACATCTAAACCATCTACCTATAAGATTGCAGGTATACTGCCATCAACATTAGTCATAAAGTGTTATAAACACATGGAGATATCTCAAATAAAATCAAAGCATAGATATCATGTTTCCAAAGACAAGGAAACCTTAAGGGTTACATAAATGATCTAAATTAGGCATATATAGTAAACTAGGTTTACCTAATAAATTAGGGTGCCAAACTGATGTGAATGGAAATTTTAATAGACATGTACAATGGAAACCCATGGTGATGATGAAATTTGTACCCATCAAAATCTCACATGATGGTGTGATTAATTAAAATAGTTGCTTGGTCTAGGTTAAATACTCATGATACATAGACATGTGCACATGACTATATATGTGAGCTTTAATAACAGAGTTGGGAAGGTTAGGCCTCAAAATCTATAGTTAGATCTTAAAAATATGTTACCTAATCCCTAAATATAACACTATAGAGAGATAAAATAAACTAATTATATCTTCATCAATAACTATTTAAAGCACTTACCTTGAGCAATGATGGCCATGGTAGACCTAAGAGAGAGAGAGAGGAGATAAAATGACGATTAGGGAAATTGAGGGCATATGCAGAAGATAGACATAAGAGGGAAATGGATGATATGGTTACATTAAATCCATCAATGACTACTTACCAATGACTCAGGTTCCTGAAAGTTAGTCTAAGCCTAAAAACATAAGGCCATCCTTGAACCTAAAAACTTTATCTCTACCTTAGTGGAATATTCAAAGTCTCATTATATACTTAAGGCCATGAGAAGGTGTATGATGTTAATATAGGTCATGAAAAGGTGTTTGGAATAAATTAATATATAGAAATAGTCAAATTAGGTATTAACACCCCTCTAGAAATCTACTACCCTAATCATCCATGTTGAACTACCAACTCAAGCACTCATATCTCACATAGCATGATGAATCAAGTTTAGTGATATTAGGGGGAATTGAGGACCTCTATGAACTCAAGGTCCATGGAGGAAAGAGTGGGATTTAGGATCACAACTCTATGAACAATCCCTAAGACTGATAACCTACTTAGAATGCTTACCAAGAGCTCTGAGGTCACCACCTTCACTCAATACTCACCATACAATCTACATGGGACCAATATCTATTCAATATATTTGAAGGGGTCTATTAGATAGACATCCATAGTAAATGGTTTTAGTTTTGGGACCTATACTATATGAACCATCGTTAAGATGGTAGGTCACCAAAACCTTATCTAAACCCTAATTAATACCCAATGAGGAAATTTCACCCTAAAACACTTATAAATGAATAATTTAAACCTTTAAACTATCTTAATGGTCCTCCAAGGTCACATGGGTACCCAAATAGTATATTGGGTGGCACATGTAGGGTATATATTATATGAACTAGGCCTAAAAGAGTTACTCTATACCTATATAAAAAGGAGTTGAATAATTATTCACATATTATATGTTTTTGAGGAGGGATAGGGATCCATAGGTCTCAAATAGATACATAATGGCCACCTATAGGGTCCTCCATGACCAATAGTTAGTTGTAGGCATGTTTAGGTGCTTAGGTAGATGATTATGTGTACACAAAGAAGAGGTATGTATCTTAATAAAGACAAAATAGATGATCTAAATGATTTAAAAGGTGAATTACATACCATCAAGGGTGTCAAACTGCTTTATAGCTCCAGTTTGGGGCCAAAAATTAGCAACTATACCTTTAGTCCTATTGGCCTAACACCTTCCTCAAGGCATTACTACTTTAAGTTTGAAACAAAGGATAAAAAGGAGTTATATAACACATCATACCATCATGAAGTTATTTTTCAAGGAGTTTTAAAAGTGTAAGAAATAGTGGTTTATAGAAGAAGGATCAAAATTGGTCATTGTGGCTCAAAATTACCTTATGGGTGCATAAAATGTATAATTGTCACCCAAGATGACACTTGATGATCTCAAAACTATAAAAAAATATTAGCATGGGGTTTTGAGTACTTTATGAAATTTGAAGGTCCTTGTTTATAAGAAACCAGTGACATTGGTTCATAGGTTAAGGGCCTAACCTTTATGAACCATTGCTAAGAATCTAAATCCCCCTTAAACCTCCCTAAAACCCTAATAGTGACCTAATGGAAAAATATATTCAAGAAATGTAATCCAAATGCATTAGGATGGCTTAGTAGACACTTTAATCTCATATTTCACTCTAAAGGGATCCCATTCATGGCATTATTTTTTATAGATAGTTGTATAGACCTCTTAGAAACACTATTTTGGTAATATTTAAGGATAAATCCAAGGTGTAAAGATTTATAAAAGGTTAAAAATCATGTTAAATGGTAGTGTTAGGAATATTACACCTTTTTAAATCATATAACACTAAATATTATTCTTATAAAATATCTTTTAGGTTTGCACCAAAGGGCCAATCTAAAAATGCTAGTGAGAGGTGACTTAGTCACATAAATGAACTAAGGTTACAATAATATACTACTTGGAAGGAATAATTATGAGTATAATATGTTTGTATATAAATTAAGTATGTTTACTAACTCATTTTTTAGGTCCTATTCAATCCCCATGGTCATCCAAATAGTGAGTAACCAAGTAACTAGGCCTAACTAACTAATATGCCTACTTGATCAACAAAGAGAGGTGTTAATTAGAATAAAGGGATGCTAAGGAAGATATTTAAAGTCATGAAACATTTTTAAATACCTAACTCATGTGATTAGGACCATTTCCAAACCATCTTGGAGGATAAGGCAATTTTCAAGTCATATTGGCATGCAAGAAATAAGTGGCTACTAAATGCTTCATGAAGAGACCTAATGGAATCACTTTTATGATTTATAACTATCATGAAGAAAGTAAATTTACTAAATTTTCCTACACATGCATTTCATGAGGTAAAATAAGATTAAATTATCCTAGACCACTCCACTTTAATGCCCAAAAATTCTCACTGAAGACCAACAACCATAAAGGCAACACATGAGAGATCATGGAGGGATACTTGTAACTACTAGTTGAATGAATGGTGACCATTAGACCTATTAATTCCCTTTAAAACCCATATTATCTTCTCATTATTATTAATTCTCTTATAAATTCAAGATCTAAGGCCATTGTATTCATCTCTCGATTGGGTATGATGAAACTTTGCCCAAATTATATTTTACAAACCTTTTCAAATAATAAATAATGACTATTTACATATTTATTTGCTAGCATTAATATGTATATGCTTATTGATTTACATAAGTGTGAATTCTCATTCTCCTTTCTAGGTCCCTACCCTCACCTATTTTTTAAGATGTTATCATATGCAGGTCATGTGATGTGAAATCTTAATGATTATGTTTTCAAGTGTAACATGGTTGATAGTGCCTTGAACAAACCTCTTGTCCATTATCTTAAAGTTGTAAACATATATCATAGCCTTCACATGAAATAATTATGTTTAGGACCCCATTATAAATATTCTTTTAGTCATTAATTTTTACTTGGTTCTCAGAGTGTTGATCAAGGATCAGGTAGAGTGGATAAGTCAATATTGGTGCATCACCATGTTTATATTAGGTTTCATTTCATGTTTCTCTCTCCATTTTTATGCAAATATTTTAGTATTCTTAGGAATTGAACTCAATTGATGCAGTAGGGGAGCTATCCCCTTAAACTAGAGGTTTAGTCCTCCTATTGATCACCCAAAACCTTTAAACTAATCCCATATTACCCCAAACTTGGAGAGGTTTGACCCATCTTATTCTAAGGGAGAAGTTTGGTGAGTTAATAGTAGTTACATGGAATGTAGTTGAATTAAACCCTATTCTTCCCATTAAAAATTAGGCCTATTCTTTATGAGTGTTTTATTCAAATTTTGGTGTGACATATATTTAATTCAACCTTTAAATAACATCAAATGAAATAAAATAAAATCATGTCCAAACATTGTCATATTGCATTTTCAAAATGAGTTGTTACTTTGCCCAATTTTTGGACCATCATTACCCCATGTTATCATTATTATAGATTATTTTATCATTATATTATCTGCATGGTATAGTTATGCCACCCATTTGAAAATAAAATAAAAATCATGTTCATCCTAAACCACATTCCAAACTAATCAGGTTCACCTTGGCATTCCAATCTGATTGAGTTTATTTTGAATCACATTCCAATCAAGCCAAATCAAGTTAATTTTTGAACCACATCTCGATTCCAATTAGGTTAATCTTGAATCACATTATAATTATATTTCTAAAATGGTAAACTTTTGAAAAATTCACTAAATTCAACCATTTAGAGTCAAACTCTTGAAGTCAAACTAAGTCAACATTCCAAATCATGTCAAATTTAATCAAATTTAACTTCAAATACACATATTATAAAAATTAAAAAAGGTTTATATTGAAAAAATATAATTATTATGAATCAATCAAATTCCAATTCAAATCATTTCTTATCTTTTCATTCAATCGCCTACAAATGTTGTTGGGAATGATGAAGTTAGTCATCCATCTTTTCTTTCATTTGGATAACACCAAATTAATTTTACATCTTTGGGGCCACTCTAATCACATTTATCTAGGTCATGGTGATGCAATCACATCTAACTTCTAATTCTTCCACATCTAACTAAGGTTTGAAACTTATCAATAAACCTATAGATGGAATATTTTACCAACTAGTAGTGGAAAACATGATTGTTCTTTCATACACCAAGTATTTTGATGAAAATAATCAAATAATTGAATGGTATAAATAAATTTAATAGTATACATATAATAATATTCAAGTACATTCTCTTAATTGATGTGATAGACTCATGAATTATATACAAGGTTTGATTGTTCCCAGAGGCATTAAAATAAAACCAAGTGTGTCCAAATCTAACAACTAGATGAATGAGATATGCCATGATCTCCTTCCCAAGCATGATCAAATTCATCCAATTATAAGTCAATGTTAATATATTCATATAATCTTTAATTTTTTTTATTGAATGACCCATCTTTTATGAGTCAATTTATATTACATCACCCTTTGACCAAGCCCCTCTTTTTATGAGGGATCCATATTCAATGAACCTATCTTTAGAGAACCTATTATTGAGAAACCACCCATATTTCTTACATAATACATAATTATCCGTTTTATAAAATTAATTCATCCCAAATCCATAATTTTCAAGTGAAAGGTGAACAATACTTGTGGACAACATAATTCAAGAGGCCCTATTTATGGCTATATTTACATTAGAAATAGGTTTCATTTTAAAACCACTATTATTTTCAGCATTAACATTTGAAGTAGGAACTATTTTAAAATGAATATCATAATTAGGTTCTATTGAAATATCCCCTTCAAATAGGGAATATAGAAAGACAAAAGCTCGGAATAAAGATATGATTTTGCAAGATAAATTATAATAAATAAATAAACCACAGTAAATCTCTTAACTGCCAAATCACTAATCTTATTATTCATCCAGATGATTACAAATGATATCTTTTGTCATGCATATAAAATAATATTCCAATACGGTCTTAAAAACCTGAGTATTCTACAAACTAGGAATAAAACCTGAATCTGGTACGTCTCAGCCTGCTGTGTCAAAAACACAGTCACTAACGTCGGTTATACTACCGTCGTTAGTCAATTGGGGTCATTAACCTACCAACATCGGTGATAGGTCAGCCGATGTCAGTCGATGTGGATCTCTGCCTGCTGATGTCAGTCTCTGTGTGAATCTGTACTGATCTGTACGGACATCGCATAGCCACCAATAAATCACACCCTATTTGTAGGACCCCTAATTTGAAGAACTATGGGATAATACAAAAGATCTCTATCTGTATCATTTATTGAATAAAACTTATGAAATAAATACCTAAATTACTATGATAACTTTTGTGTGAAGTTATCTCTCAAAATACCTAAAATACTGTGATAACTTCTGTATGAAGCTATCTCTCAAATTGGCAATAGATCAGATGATATTTCACAACCTCTGAATCACACACATTGAAGAGTGGATGTTCTCCAATGCAAATGGAATCTTGGAACCCTTGGCTCAGTCTTCATAGAAGAATTCTTAGAAAAATTAGTATCAATAATCAATGGATAATCAATCAATTCTCTCCCATGATAAACCCTTATACCCTCCAAAAAGATATGCTTGTCCTAATTAGGGTTTATTAAATTAGAATTAGGGTTTCTAAATTAAAAATAGACCAAATAATTAATATTTGATTAAATCAATCAAATATTAATATCTCCCTCAATACATGTCTGATCGAGCCCAAATGAAAGTCAACTGGAAAAATTCTGCTAAACAAAGCCAAGCTAATCTCCATCAAGACCCTCTAACCATCCTATCAGCCTATGAGGGTCGCATAATAGGCTAACCATCAACTCTAAACATGTCAACTAAAAAGGGGACATGAGAATCCACCCCTCCTAAAATTGCTTGCCCTCAAGTAATCGCTGAATGACAAACCAATCAATCCACCTGGATCCCAAATGTAGTCATGATCTCCACCACTGTCAATCAATACAAACTTCATGCCATGTCCATCACAACTCTCATCTAATGGCATCACATCATCTCTAGTACTAAGATAAGAATCCCAACATCCAATCCATAAATGAAAATCAACCGACAACTCAAGTAAACTCCTTACCTAAATAATATCTGAATCTGGAATATGAATGCTAGACATACTAATATCATCATCAGCTTGTGACCTGACTGTAACAGCAAGCTAAGTCCTTATGACATGTGCTAACTCCTAAACTAAACTCACCTCAAGACAAAGCTCATCCACTTGTCTCTCCTGTGTTGGTGCCAATGTGCACTCGGTAGCGCACTTGATCATGCCATATCGTATGAGCCTCTCCATATGATGAAAAAACATATATTTGAAGCTGCTGCCCTGTATTGCATTAAGAATATGTGTCTTCCCATCAACATCAAAGTGAACCTCCATGTCCTTGAGATGAAGATTAACTTCCTCAAATGAATGAAGCCACTTCATACCCAAGAATAAGTCTATATCCCCCATGTCTACCACATAATAATCAGCCTTGAACTCATAATTGTTCAAGCACAATGGGAGGTCTCTAATCATCCGCTCACACCTAAGAGTGTGACCATCAGCTACCTTAACTCTAATGCCCTCAAAATCTTCAGTAGTGAGTCCACACTTCTCCACAAATCTAGCATCTATGAAATTATGTGTGGCTCCTCTATCAAGAAAGGTGATGACCTTTTGCCCTGCCAAAACTCCACAGAGTCTAAATGACTCATCTAACTGAATGTTGGATAGGCATGCCTCCTGTATGTGAAGCTCTAACTCTACCTCTAACTTAGGCTCTAAAGCCTTTGCCTCTACCCCCTCAGAACTATTCTATTGTTCGAAATCCTCTAAATCTGAATCCTCATAATAAGCCCACATCACTCGATTGGCCTTGCCCTTAGGCCTCAAAGGACAATCATGATTGGCATCATAGGGACGTTTGCTGTAGGAAGTAAAGCTTTTCCCTGCATAGATCATTAAGAGCCTCCTGATCCAAAGGTGGTGCTGCTAGGTTGGCCTTTGAATCATTCTTAACACTTGATTTATCTTTGTTGAAATCTAATCCCTCTCTATCTCCGTCAGAGCACTTATGGTCCCTGGATGAAGAAGTACCTCTGGAGTTAAATCTACTAGATGAGGCTGCCATCTCCATGCTACGTGCCTTCTTCATAGCTACCTATGATGAAGGAGGATCAAAGCCTTTGATCCAACCTCTCAATGGTTCTATCAATCCCTCCATGAAGAGCACTACAAGTCACCTCTCTAAAATGTCAGGAACCATGACTGATAACTTCTAGAAGTCACCAATGTAAGTCTCTAGACTACCACTCTGGTGCAATTGTGCCAACTCTCAAAAATAGGTCTCTAGATCCCTCCTATCAAAATGCTCTACCAGCCTATCCATAAACTCCTGATAAGATGTGATTTGATCATGATGGAGTGTCACCATCCCCTGGTGCCACCAATTGTGAGCTACTCCCTTAAGATGTAGTGTCGCATATCTGATAACATCTCCCTCAACCATCAGTCTCAATGTGAGAAATGTGTCTAACTTACTAACCCAAGCTTGTGTTGTCACCTTACCACTACCATCAAACATCGCTAGTGTGAGCCTACTTGTAGCATGCTTCAAATCATTATTCTGATGTCTTGGTCTCCCAGTCTGTCGACCTCAATTATGTTCTCTCCTTTGTGTGATGAATTGGTCAAAAGTAATCATCTCTCTTACCTCAGGTGGTAATAACTCCCACTCATCATTTGCTACCATAAGTGTGTCTGCAAATGACTCCTCATGCTCCTCACCTGCTATCACCTCCTTGGGCTCTTGCCTCATAAAGGTAGGCCTAGTAGGCCTGTCAGTTGTATGAGAAGCAGTCATAAGTTCTCTCTGTGATCTTGCATCACTCCTAACATCGTCACGATGTGGTGAATGTCTCCTCAAAGTACCCAATCTTGGCAGTGCCTCTGCCAACAGCTGTAATACTTCATTGTTTTGCCTTTGCCCTTCCCATAGTTCTCTGAGTGTAAGTAACACCTCTGCATCGTCTTGATCCCTATGATGGTGTGGAATATGGGTCCTATCCATATTGTCACCCATGTCTTCTGGCTGCTATTCTAAAACTTGAGTACCTTTAAGCAAAGCTCTACTACGTGTATTATACCTATGTGGTCCCAACTCTTGTGGCTGCATAAGATCTATAAACCCTTAGGATGGTAGGATTTAGCTTTGATACCACTATAGGATTGTACTCACCACCAACCATCTCAATATACAAATGGACTGGGTCTGGTGCTGGTGAAGACCGCAAATGCTCCAACTCCGCAGTCACCTCGGCCAAATGAAACTGTGACTCCTCGAAAGCCAACTATGTACTCTCAAGAATCTCAAAAGTCACCTTGATCTGCTGAGTAAGCTCACTCACATTATCTTCCTTGACCAATAATGCATCATATGATGTGCTGCCCCACTCCATAAGATAATCTTTATCGGCTACCAACTGCATATAATCCTATCTCAGAATCTAGATAGCCTCCCATAAAGAGTGAATCTCTATCAAGGACAAATAACTACCTCCCTGATCAATGCTAGTAGGATAACCCCATCCATAAACTACTAAAAACTAATGAGTAGCATCAAAATGCTTGCAAGCAGTAGCAATGTCTCGCTCACTAACTCTCAACTAACTAGACACATGATGGCTCTGGTTAGATTGTCTCCTACAATCCTCCTCTGATGCACAGTCCAAAAGAGTAGACTCAAAATAACTGAGCTCTATAATACTACCATCCATACTCTGTGAATCAACTCCAAAGCTCATATCAACATATGGAGTATCAAAAACTATAGCATTGCTGTCTAAATCCTCCATACCAAAAGTAACTGCCAGTGAAACTAAGTCCTCAAAATTGTCCACTACATTCTCCTAGGTGTCATCTGCAATAATCAGATCCTGGGACTCTTCTACAATCTCTGCCATAGCTGAGAGATCATCAACCCTCAGTGCACTAACATCTGAGCACACCTCCCCACTCTGAGTGTAAGCATCAAACTCATCCTCATCTTCACTATCTCCTATCTCATAATAATCATGGGACATGTTGCTATCTTGTCTAACTGATCTATAGTGCTCTCTCCTCAGCTTAACAAAGAGATCAAAAGATAACCTCTCCCGAACTTGAGGAGTTAATAAGTCCCACTCCTCATTCATTGTCATAAGAGTGTCACACTATTTCTGAATACTTGAAGTAATCATGGTACCCAATAGGATGGCAGGAATTTAGCTCTGGTCTACCCAACAGGATGGCAGGAATTTGGCTCTGATACCACTGTAGTAGAACTATCACTGTACAGATCAATCTACCCAACAGGATGGCAAGAATTTGGCTCTAATACCACTGAAATATCCCCTTCAAATAGGGAATATAGAAAGACAAAAGCTCTGAACAAAGATATAATTTTGTAAGATAAATTAAAATAAACAAATAAACCACATTAAATCTCTTAACTCCCAAATCACTAATCTTATTATTCATCCAGAAGATTACAAATGATATCCTCTATCATGCATATAAAATAATATTTAAATATGGTCTTAAAAAATTGAGTATTCTACAAACTGGGAATAAAACTTGAATCTGGTACGTCTCGGCCTGTTGTGTCAAAAACACAGTCGCTGACGTCCGTTATACTATCATCATTGGTCGACTAGGGTCATTAACTTGCCGACATCGGTGATAGGTTGGCTGATGTTAGTCGATGTGGATCTCTACCTACCGATGTCGGTCTCTATGCGAATCTGTACTGATCTGTATGGACTTCGTACGGCCACCAATAAAGCACACCCTATTTTTTGGACCCTTGATTTGAAGAACTATGGGCTAATATAGAATATCTCTATCTGTATAATTTATTGAATAAAACTTATGAAATAAATACCTAAATTATTATGATAACTTTTGTGTGAAGTTATCTCTCAAAATACCTAAAATACTGTGATAACTTCTATATGAAACTATCTCTCAAATTGGCAATAGATTAGATGATATTTCACAACCTCTGAATCACACACACTAAAGAGTGGACATTCTCCAATGCAAATGGAATCTTGGAACCCTTGGCTCAGTCTTCACAGAAGAATTCTTAGCAAAATCAATATCAATAATCAATGGATAATCAATCAATTCTCTCCCATGAGAAACCCTTATACCCTCCAAAAAGATATGCTTGCCCTAATTAGGGTTTCTTAAATTAGAATTAGGTTTTCTAAATTAAAAATAGAGCAAATAATTAATATTTGATTAAATCAATCAAATATTAATATCTCCCTAAATACATGTCCGATCGAGCCCAAACGAAAGCCAACTAGAAAAATTCTGCTAAATGAAGCCAAGCCAATCTCTATCAAGACCCTCTAACCATCCTATCATCCTATGAGGGTTGCATAATAGGCTAACCATCAACTCTGAACATGTCAACTAAAAAGGGGACATGACATCTATTCTAAAACCAATATCATATTTAACATCGGAAGTAAAATCAAAATCAATTTCAAAATTGGATAATCAAAATACACTAGTGAATATTATAACATTTAATATAAAACTCAACCATATCCACTGGAGTCAGAATCAACTTATGAATCAACATACTTTAATAGCTATTACAACATTGTTAGACACTCCTTGTTGATTAAATTGAATTAATTAGTGATTCTTTTACAGTTTTTGATGATTTTTTCTTTATAATTGACATAAGTTATCCTATTAAGATCTATAAGGATTATGTTTCCTTTTACCCTTCCATTACCATTATACATCCCTTTAAAATTGACCTGCCTATCCATTATATTGGGGATCCACCTCTCACAAATTTTGATTGGGATTGACAAAAGCACACATTGTTAGAGTTTTTACTTGGAAACATATCAATTAAAAAATTAATGGGTATCTAAGACAATATTTAGGTAGAAAAATAATTTCATAGTGAAACCTTGTTTGAGGCATTAGGGGACAATAAAATTCTAAATTCAACATCTTCTAGTGAAACCTTGTTTGAGTCACTAATGATAATCAAAGTAAAATATTAGCATCCTTTAGTGAAACCTTATGTGAGGAACTATGGGATAATAAAAATAAAGAATAATTTTTTGGTCAAAACCTATTTGATGTGCCAATATATGGGCTAATTAGTTCCTTATTATTTGATGAATAAATTATTGATGTCAATATTGGCATAACCAATAATCCATAACATATTTAGATTACAACATCTATCAGGCTTAAATAACAAAATAATATTATGGCCTTCTTAAGATAATTTCTAGAGGTCTTTAATCCTAACACAATAAAAAATATGTTTAATCAAGAATCAAAAATAATGTGCGTGATTGAAAATCCCAATATTCATTTATCCCCCAATAATTATACATTCCATTATGATACTATTATTCATTCAAATCCTATATTAAATTACCAAATCAGATCATTTATTCAATGCCAATCCTTCTTTACCCTTATTATCATCATGTTTTTCAAAGAAACTATGAAGATATTTTATCTATATGTTTTAAGGAAATAAAATCAATGACAAATGAATATCACAACAACATCAACATAGTCTACATCGATATTATTATCTTAACAAAGTAACTTGTAATCATACTTCTTGTGACCCTAATCCTTCCTATGATTACACATTGGCTCATGTGCATACCAAAAACCTTATTTATCCCATTTTAAGACATTTTATACTTCAATGTACCTTTATTTCATCATACATCCATACCCTATACATACTTAGCACATTTCTGACCTTTTGCATGCTATATAGGCTCACTAAATGACTCCTAAGACCCTTTTAGAGGCATGTTGACTACCTAAAGTGGAAATTTGACCCAAGCCATGAATTAATAATTAAACCCATGACCTAGGCTAAATTTTTCCTTTATGAAATATATGGCCTAAATAGCATCCCAATCATAACATGTAGAAAAGGTCCCTATTTGCGCCTAAATGACTAGTTTTTGGTCTTTTGGTGGATTAAGGTTGAGATATATGTCACTTTCTCAATTATTTCTAGTATCTATCTCATAAATTTTTAATTTAATATTACTAATTTATCATCACATTAAAATATTTTTTTCCTTCTTGAATCTCCCCTGGTTCTTTCTTTGCGCACTTAGCTTTCATTGTGATAGGGGATGCCCTACTATACTGTAGATTATCTTGTGATTCACATTGCTCTCTATAGTTATATTGAATATTGTGGGTTACTTATAGATCCATAATGAATCCATTTCACCTATTCTTATGTCCCTTACATTGTCTCTCTCATAGATTGGTAGTTTTTCCTTCACCTCTTCAATAAATTTTGGCTCTTGGTCTAGACTTAGCTCACACACAACCTAATCCTCTTCCTCTCTCACTTCCTCACTTGTATAATAAATGGTATAAATTATACACACTTATTTTTATTTTTATATGATGGAACATTTATATTCAAATTGAAATTCTTATTTTTTTTGCAGTAGTATACATGTTAGGGTTTGATTGTTTTAATGATTTAGCTTATTTAAGTCATTATCTAGGATAGTTTCCAAAGTTTCTTGTATTTGGTTAAGAATATCTTCATTTATTGAAATATCTTCCATTGTATGTTATAATTACATTGGAAACATTTATCATTACATATTATAATCTTAAATTATCATAAAAGTCTATACAATTTGCATAAACAATCTACTCTCTTGTTAAACATAAAAATTGCATTATTGGGAAGCAATAGTATTGAAAGTAAAGATTTATCTCAAACTTAGATTTGACATGATCTTGAAACCTTTCTTGAAAATGTTTTTATTTCTTAAAACATTTTTCATTTAGCCTAAAAGTTCCTTTTATTTTGATTTTATACATTGCTTATTAGCTCTCTTTATTTAGCATTATTATTTTTGTAATTTGTAGGCAAACAATTTTCTAGTCTTAGCTAGTTGCTTTACTATACATGTGCCCTTTGTGCACTTGATCATTTTATACCTAACCTAGTTTATAAGTTTATATATATTTTAGTGTAAGTTATCAAACTAGATAGCCACTATATATCTCTTATATCATATATAATCCTCAACCCTTATAGCCTCCTAATTATTTATTTAAGTACCTTGTGTACCCCCTACAAAAAACTAGTGGCTTTGTTCAGATTCCTACAGCTACACAACTTTTATGAGTGATTATAGGATAGAAATAAAAGGTTTGAATTTTTCATATCATAATCCTCCATTTATTTGAGAGACTAAAAAAATTAAAATTAAAATATAAAGAGAAATAATTCATCCAATGGTGAAAACCATTCTTAGGGAATCTTGGACATGTACCATGATGAAAAATAAATTTATTGCATCATGTATACATAATTTTTTATTTTAAAGTGAATTAAAACTTTGGATTAGTCTCATTTTAATTTAATACCATTACATTCCATTATATTCCAGCCATTTTGACCATTCAATCATATTCATCCCAGACCATTTTATTATGACCGTTAGTCTTTCTATCTTAACCTTATTACAAAAGTAGAAAGAATATTGAGACTTATTTGGGAAATTTTTTAGTATATTATTTTCATTAAAACTTAATTATTAGATACATTTTATTCTCATGTATCATGGTACTTGTTTATTATTTCCTTTGATGTCAAAGGTGCATCTTTTATGAGGATGATGTCATTAAGAGAGTGTGCCTAGTTAGAAGTTTATTGTTGTGACAAGGGGAATTTATGGAGTTTTTTAATTGGATGATGTTTTAATGAAATATAATTTTAAGGAGAAAGAGATAATTTAAATTAAACTAATACCTTATGGTTGCATGAAGGTACATGTCATTAATGTCAAGTTATATAGGAAGCCTATTCATGAGCCTATTCATGACATGAATAGGTATGTGCATGAAAATAAATGAACATAGGCATGTGAAGGATGTATTCCATTTTTTTATCATTTATTTGAGTCATTATATCACTCATGATAGTTTTAGGGTGAACCTACAAGGGTAAGACCTTCAGTTTAGGTGTATATGTACACCTATATTAGACCCTGCCTAGCCAAATAAGGAATGAAGATATTATTTATAGGAAAGTATGAATATGTGAGAATTAAAATAGGTAATATATGTTTTTAAATAATATTTAAAAAAATTAGGCCATGGTTTTAATTAAATTATAATAAATGTTATTTTAGGCCTTCTTGAGTTCACATAATGAAGTCTCAAGACCTGGGAAGCACTTTCAAACATTTGTTGTCATGTGTAACCTCTACATGGGAACCTAATATATTAAGTAGAGATGTTAAATTGTCCTATATAATATCTATAATAATTTTTTTTGGATTTAAGGATCAATATTTTATGAACAATCGTTAAAACCAAAACCAATTTTAAACCTCGTGAAAACCTTAATAAGGACCCAATGTGAAATATATTATTAAAAATAGACTAAATTGGTCTTATATGAATATAAAATATATTTAATCACGTATTTAAATCTCCTAGGTACCTTCAGGTGGTGGTGGTTAGTGAGATGAGAGAAAATACATAGATATAAACTTATTTATCAAGAAGTTATTGTAGCTCACAGAAGTTGCATTAGTCAAGAAAATAAAATGAATGGGAAAATAATTTATAAACTCATAATAAACTCCAATTATGTTTTATATATATTTTCCACCTTTCATGTGTGTTTAATCAGTCATCCATGTTAGCCAGTCGTAGATAGACTTAATGGTGTGAATAGTGAAAAACCTAGGTAGAGATGAGAAGATGGATTTGAGGGTATGATCATGTTATATTTATGTAAATAAGTAAATTAAGAGTTTATTTATTCATTATAATTAATTTTAATGATTTAAATAAGTTTTATATGTCAATGAATATGGTGAAAATGTTGATCACAAGTTGACCTTTCTAGTTTAAATAAGATTGTGTGATATAAGGTTAAGAATTTGGTCTAGAAGACCAATATTTTCACTAGACTATATGATATTTAAATTTATTTATTTTATTTATATATAATAAGACCATATAAATTCATCATGAGTCATTAAAAATGTTTATATAGGTGTTAGAGGTCAAAGTCACTAGGACTGGTCTTTGAGGTAAATTGGCAGTTCTGAGTGACTAAGTTACATAGATGTTCTTAAGACTTTATCTCCTAAGTGAAAATTTTTAAATAATTTTTTACTCATATTTATTTAATTTATTATATTTATATATGTTTAATTTTTAATTATTATTTGATTAAGTGTGTTTGAGCTTCATTCCTACAAGATATATTATTGACTATATACATGCCTAATAAGGCAGTTTGTCACAAAGAAGGTTTAAAGATATGAACAAAGGATACAAATATAAATAACAATGTAAGATGTTATAAGAGTTATTTTATTAATTTTTTAAATGGTTTTTATGTGTTGGATAAATCCATATAGGCCTAATAACACCAATATTTGGTGTTAAGGGACATACCTAATGCAATTATGTCTCCATCGGGCCTAAAAGAGAAATGAGGCCTAATTGAGATTTTGAAAATAAAAATGGGTCCAAACATAATTTTAATCATGTAAAAAATATGTTATAACAAATATTATATTTACTACCTAATAGGTTGAAGGCGTGTGGCCAACCAAGTGGTTTGTGATCATGAGACTTGTATTTATACAAGATAGTCTAGGCCTATTTGGATGTAAGCAATTAAAGTGAATAAAATATTACCTAGAGAGTAAAAGGAGGTATTTAAATGAGACATAATATTAAATAAAAAGTGTGGTGATGTGGTTTAGTTTGTGGTGAGTCACTTAGGGAGTTGATTCTTCCTTACAAGTAGGTGGTTGATAAATCCTAGTCAAGTGGGTGCTTGACTTCATTGGGATTGGTGCTCCAAGCTGAGTTGGTGCTCAATAAAATTTTATATTTTATATTATAGGATAGTATTCAATTTTTAAGGATAAAAGTGGGTTTTATTCCCCTTGATCACTTAACACTCATATATGTGTTCTATGTGTTATGATCTTATATCATGCTCATGTGATTGGTTATTTATGCATTGTTATATCATTGTATTGATTTGATTGTTCAAGGAATGTTAAATTACATATGAAATAAATTTTTACACATTTATTCACCACCCCCTCTTATTTATTGTTATTAAAATAATTGATATCTTAGATTAGTCCTTTGAATCAAGCCTAATAGCTTAAAGGAGATGCTAGAAGCACAAGCATGCCTAGTCATCAAGCACAAGGAGGTTTCTCAACCAATAAGGATCCTCTCTTCAATGGGAATAACTATGAATTTTGGAGCATCATAATTAAGAAATATATAATTTCCTTAGGATATGACAAATGGAAATCTTTTATTGATGGATTTACTCCACCCTTTACACCACCAACTGATACATTAGGTAATAAGGTAAGTGAGAATAACTCTACGGCAATGAATTTCATCATGTGTGGTCTTTCATAAGTAGAATTTGCTAAAGTTATACATTGTGATATAGAGGAAGGGATATGTTAAAAGTATTAGAACATCTATGAAGGAGACACTAAAGTTAAGTTGGCAAAGTTATGTACTCACCGAATGTAGTTTTAAATCTTGAGAATGAATAAGGATGAAAACATTGCATATTATCTATTGAGAGTAGATGAAGTGGTAAATGTCATCAAAATTATAGGAGAGAAGTTAGAATAATCAATAATGGTATAAAATGTACTATGATCCCTAGCTTATAAGTTTGATTCAAATATGTCTATAGTAGAAGATATTAAATATATTAACACACTATACATGGATGAACTTCATGGCATCTTGACTACCTATAAAATGAGAGCAGGTGATGGAAGACCTTCTATGAAGGAAGTTGCATTCAAAGTTAATAAGAATTCATAAGGTAAGAAGTCAAAAGATGATGTTAACATATACATTGATGATTAATAGATATAATCCATTTTTTTCAAAAAACTAAGGAAAGGTTTAAGTAAGTATAATGGCAAGTTACCATTCAAATGATTTAACTATGGTAATATTGGTCACATTGCCTCTAAATATCTTAACAAGGATAAGACTGAGTATGATGGAAAACATGATAAACATCATGGTGATGATAAGAAGGTCTATAATCCTAAAAATATTAAAAAGAGTTTCATGAATTATGAAGGTAAGAAAGGGTTATTCAAGAACAAGTTAAGTTTCTATACTAAAGATGATAGTAGCTCAATTGATATAAGTGAAACTAGTACATCTATTAGTAATGATGTTAGTAATGAACATGAAACCTTATTCATGGCTATATAAATATATAATTAGGGTTGCTCAAAAGTTAAAATCCTTATGCATAATGAAGAATTAGATGAAGATGAGGCTAAATTCAACCTTGAGGTAGAACTAGTAAGTGCTTTATAGGAGTTGAAGTTTGAAAGAAGGAAGAATAAAAAACTAAGATCATTGGTTAAGAGTTATGAGTATAAAATAAAAATATTTTAATAGATACTAATAAACAACACCAATGAACATAAAGAGATCATCAAACAACTATAAAATCAGATTGAGATTGTCATTGCAAGTTTTAAGACCGAGGATAAATGCATCAAGTGCAGAGTTGAAATGGAGTCCTTGAAGGTAGAATTGGATCAACAAATAGTCAAGTTAAAGACACATCATAAACTGGAAAAGAGTAATAAATTTATTTGTGTTATTTTGGGTATTAAAATGTCTCCACATGAAAAAATACATGTCTTGGGTTAAAATAAGACCAAAAAGAGAACAAAGAAAGTCAAACCTCAAAGACCTATATAGAAGCTCTCAAATATGAGACTCAAGTTGATCATCAATAATTCAAGAAGAACTTGAATACCTAAAGAGACAATAAAGGTAGAGGTGTATCATTCAAGATCAAATAGATAAGGTAATTAATTCATCAATGGTTATTACTTCTCATGTAATGAATATGGACATATAACTATGGATTGTAAACACTATGCAAGAATCAATTATTCATGGAAGAATAGGGTGAATGTCCTTACAATTGTAGAAGCAAAATAATATTCTATGATTGTGATCAAAGAGGACATATTGTAAGGGACTCCAAGATGAGGAATATGAATAAGTTTAATTAAAAAAAATGGTATACAATAATATCATTGAGAAGTGGATCAAGAATTTAGACCCTATGGATAAGGTGAAGTAGGAGAAAAAGATTAAAGATGAAGAATCTATTCTAGCTCAGACTACCTTTCACATTTAAGATGAAGGCATGAAATGGTATATACATATTGGTTTCTAAATCCACATGACATGAGACAAAATCAAGTTCATATCATTAAAGAAGAATGTTGTAGGAATAATGAGATTTGGAGATAATACTATTGTCAATATAGCTGGAAAGGGTATCTTGAGTTTAGATAATGGGAAGATCAAGATAGAGAATGTGTTGTATGTGGAAGGTTTGAAACATAAATTACTTAGTGTAAGTCAAATGTGTAACCAAGGACACACACTAACCTTTCATGACAAAGGGAGTGATATAAAGAGAGACAAATCAAGAAGGCTAATTACAAATGCTAAGAGGACTGAGGACAATCTTTATGTCTTGAATGAGATCAAGAAGGAGATATGGTTTATGATCAATATGGAGGAAATTTGGCTATGGCACATAAGATTAGGCTACCTAAAATTTGATAATATGGTCAAGTTAAACACTAAGAAGTCTATGAAAAACCTGCCTTAGATCACCAAACCAGCAAATATACTTTTTAAGGCATGTCAACATGGTAAGAATATTAAAATAAAGTTAATGTAAAAGGAATAATATAATAAAATAACTTTTTAGTTAATACATACTAATCTCTATGGGCCTATAATAATCCAAATTATTCAAGTAATATACTTCATGCTACTCATTTATGACTACACAAGAATGCCTTGGGTAGTATTATTGAAAGAAAAGTCATAAGCTCTTGACAAGTTCATGGCATTCAAAGCCCTTGTTGAGAATGATAAGAATGGGAAGATCAAGTGCCTAAGATTTGGTAGAGGAGTAGAGTTTTGATATAATGAGTTTGATGACTTCTATGAATTCTAGGGGATAAGGAGATAGTTCTCAGTAGCTAGGACACCTCATCAGAATGGGGTAGTGGAAATAAATAATAGGATAGTTTAGTAAATTATAAGAACTATGATAAATGAGTCTATCCTTTTTGATGGATATTAGAGAGAGTCAATTAACACTATAGTATACTTTTTTAATGAAGGATAGATAAGGAATAATGGAAACAAAACCCCTTATGAACCATGAAAAGGCAAACCTTCTAATGTGGAACACTTTAGAGTGTTCTGGAGAAAAAGTTTCATCAAAAGAGGTGAGGAAGACTTAAGAAAGTTTGATTTTAGGTATAATGAAGGTATATTCTTGGGATACTCATAATTGAGCTCAACCTATAGATATTATAGCAAGAGGTTGTAGGAGATAGTGGAAATAACCAATGTGAAGGTTGATGAGATAAAAAAATCACACTCATAGTAAAAGGATACATTAAAGAATACCGAATTCAATAATGAAGAGGAAAAAATAGATGTTGATGAGGAAGAAGAAGATGTTGATGAAAGACAAGACTCAAAAGGCCCTTCAATATAGATTCAAAGAGATCATCTTGAATCATAAATCATTAGTAACAAGGATGCAAGTATGCAAATAAGGATAAGACTGGTAAGTAACCTAAATCAAGAGAATATTGATCTATTATCTTATATTAAACCTAATAACCTTATATAATAAAGCAAAGATAAGTTTTAGATAGGTGATATGAATGAGGAGTTACACCAAATAGAGAAGAATGAGATTTTGGAACTAGTTCCTAAGCCTAAATACAAGAATGTCATTAACAAGAAATGGGTGTTTAGAAACAAGCTAAATGAAGATGGAGAAGTCACTAGGAATAAGGCTAAATTGGTATGCAAAGGATATACATATGTTGAAGGGGTATATTTTGAGGAGACCTTTGCACTAGTAGAAAGATTAGAGGCCATCAAATTATTTCTAGCATATGTAGGATTCAAAGGGTTCAAGGTCTACCAGATGCATGCCAAATCAACCTTTTTTAATGGAAACTTGGAAGAAAAGGTATACATAGAACAACCTAAGGGTTTCTCACTTTTAAGTAATAAAGACTATGTTTATAGATTGAAAAAGTCTATTTATGGTCTAAAGCAAGCTCCTAAAGATTGGTATGCTAGATTAGATAGAATTCAAAAGAGGAGTTGTAGATAGTAATATCTACACAAAGATAGAATATGATCATTAGTTCATTGTATTTGGCTATGTAGATGACATCATCTTTGGTGTAAACAATAAAAACATGAGTAAGGCCTTTATATAGGTGATGAAGAAGTTAGAGATGTCCATGTTAGGATAACTATAATTCTTTCTTGGGTTGAAAATAATTCAATATAAAAATGTATATTCATTTCCAAATCTAAGTACGTAAGAGAGTTGTTGAAGAAGTTTTAGATGGAAGATTGTAAGGTAGCTAATACACCTGTGATCACAAGGTGTAAGTTAATCAAGGAAGATGAGTTTCCAAAGGTTAATCAGACATCATATAGGTTAATGATTGGAAGTTTGTTATACACCACTACCTCTAGACATGAAATAATGTAAGTAGTAGGTATTATAGGAAGGTTTAAAGTAGACCCAATGGAAAATCATATACAAGTAGTCAAATGGATACTCAGGTATCTCAAGGGGACTATGGAGTTTGGGTTGTGGTATCTAAGGAGTAATGAGTTCAATTTGAAAGCCTATTTAGATGAAGACTGGGCAAGAATTCAAAATGATAGGAAGAGTACTAGTGGAGGATATTTCTTCTTAGGTGGGTGTCTAGTTTCATTGATAAGAAAGAAGTAACCATCGGTAGCATTATCCACTTGTGAGGTTGAGTACATTACGATATCTTCATGTTTCACTTATTTCTTAGATCGACCTAAAAATACTAAAGGGTAGAGTATGATAGCCCTAGAACTATATATTATGATAATATAAGTGTCATAAGTGTCTCAAAGAAACATATCATGTGCTCAAAGACTAAGCACATTCTTATCAAGTATCATTTCCTAATAGAGTAGGTAAGTGAAAAAGGTGTCAAAATTAAATGTGTTTATACACAAGAATATATTTTAGAAATTTTTACCAAGCCACTTCAAAAGTAACATTTGAACACCTAAGATAAGAATTAGGTGTAGTTACTACCCCTAGTAGTCACTAATAAATTCAAGTGCTTAGGGAAAACTAATTAGGTGGTTCATTAGCTCCAAGTGTAGGTGAGTAGTGATAATAAGGTATGCATGGAGATAGAGGGATCATGTTTGTATGATGTCTCATAAACTCATAATATTTTATGTTGAGAATTTTTGTTATAAGGAGTATGATCTAAGAAGTTTTAAACATCACTTTATCATTTATGTTAAAGGGGGAGAAAGTTTAAAATAAGGGAGAAGTTGCTTATTAAGAGAAGTTTTTGAGAGTAGTGTTGACCAATTTCTAGTCCCAGACCTAATGCCTTGAGTCTAGATCTATCATTGGTCTCATGATTACATATTTGTCCTTATGAGTTTAGAGGGTTGTTTAAGTAGTCTATTGTCTTATCATATTATAACTATACTTTATGAGCCTTTATACCTTATGTTAAACTTCAATTATGTATTGTCATGATGATCAACCATGTTTATATGGTCTTTTATCACTTTGGTGTAGCTCCAACATGTGAATAATGCCATGGTAAAGGTGAACTAAGGAGATAGTTTAATAAAGGCTCATAAACATATTAGTTTTGCTCAGTCACATGAGGTATATTAACTTTAAATATCTCAAAAACATCATGGAAAGTTTCTTAAGATTAATTTGAGGTATATAATAGGTCATATAAGTCTTGTCATACAATTGTGCTATGATATTTAGTTCATATGCCTTTTAAAGGTCATATATGTGTGCTAAAGTCAATGTTTTTGGTCATGATGAGACCTAATCTAGCCTCAATATACCATTAATTCACCTCACACACCTTAAATATATCTCATAATCCTCATCAATCCATTAGTATGACCTTTTATACCTTATTTAATCTATTATCGTAATGGTCAATGCCTAAATCCTCACAAATGGGCCACACATGTGATAAATAATGACTTTTCAACTACCTCAATTCATAACATCAGGTTCAATTTATCACATGACCCTTATTTTTCCTATTAAACACTATTTAATGATGTATTTAGGTCTAAAATAATAATAATTGTAGATAAATGACAAGTTGTAGATGTTTCATAAATGGTATGGATTTATAAAGTATAAACTGGCTTAGCTAGAGTAATGGTTTTGTATAGGAAGGTTAGTACTATAAAATGGAGAATAAATAAATGTATTTTAGTGCAGAAGAATCTCAAAACCATCTTATCTCCCTTGAGATTATTGGCAGACTCAAAGATCTCCTCATTTTTATTCTTATACCATACAGAGGAGAGAGAAAGGGATCCCAAGCTCATAACTAAAGCAAGTTAATTCAATCAACTTCCACCCATGGGAATGTTTCTTGGGATTAGTATCATAATATTTATAAACATTTCTTTAAAAATTAGGTAATTTTTATACCATTCTCATATATACATGGTGAGTTGGACTAAATGGTTTTCAAGGATTCTTGTTTTACTTGCTCAAACAAATGATGGATGTTATTTCCTTGGGTATTGAAAGATCCTATCATATCATTTTCAACACTTTAATCACATGTGTGAGCTGATAGAAAAATATTTCCTTCAATGATATCTCTTGTGTGTGATATACACATAGGTCTATTCAATGAATAACGGTTGAATGTCTTCATCAGGAACTGTAGAGTGAGTTGGAGAGTGAGTGGAGTGTTTCATGCTCCCTCATGCCTTGTCACTCAAGTTTGAGTTAAAATGGCCTCTTTTCATCTCATAATATCTCAAGAAGAAAAGGTATTATGCATACTTTAAGGCCACTATATGGTGATCACTGTGTATGGCTTAGTGGCATCTACATAACTTCAAATGTAACTCAAGAACATATAAACACGGTATTGAAGTGATAATAGATCATAATCATGACCTTGTGAGCAATATTATGGACTTTTATGGTAGACTTAAAGGCTTATAAATGATCCTCCTTGCCTCCAAGCTCACTCATATAGTTTTAATATAGTTTAATGTCTTTTTCAAAGTTTAAGGTTTTTTTGAGTTTCCTAGGTTTCACTTTAGCACTATGTGTACCCCTCTTCTTGCCTCCAAAGTGGTATGATTGTTTTTTATGTATGTGAGGGTCTTCAAGATTCATGAGTTATTTCCTATAGAGGTTCTCACACTCCATATCACTCCATTTTCATACCTTTATCATTTCACATGGTTTCCACTACTATTCATACTATGTTAACCATGTTTTTGTGTCTCAAATTCTATATCTCTCCACTATCACCCTCCTTCATTCACCCACCCTTCACTTCAAGTCCACATCATGTCAGTAGATCTCCATACTCCCTTGGAAACATTATAATAAAATTAAACCATGGAAGGTTTAACCTATATGGTAATATACCTTACTAAGAAAGATAATTGCCACCTACAACCAACCCTTGTAAGCATATTAGAGCAAGCCTCTAATGGGGAACTATGTATGCCATTCAAAGGCATGAATGATAGTGTGAGAATAAGAGGGTATGCATTCTAAATACAAATGAATTTTTTTTCAAGTGAAGATGTGAATTTATTTCTATATTTTAAGTACTTTTAGACCATCTTCTTCTCATACAAGCTTGATTACAAAAACCCTATAGATAGTCATAATAGGTCAATATATGTGGTATTGGTGATGTATAATGGTGTTTTCATTTTGCCTAAGATAAAATTCAATGTTAATACAAGAAAGGTAAAATTTAATACTATTTAATAAAGTAACTCTTGATGATCATCACTTCAAATAAGGCAAAATAATGTTTAAATAGGCTTGAGATTGCATAGGCATACTTCGACATGAGACCTAAGCATGAAAATGGTAGTGTATAAAATTAGATAAAAGGTTGACAAGTAACTTTGTGATATTATATTCATTACTATTATATATATTATCAATACTCCATGATCACAAATACCTCAAGAAATAATAAAAAATGCCATACTCAAATTTTCATGTTGAAACACATAGTCAATAGGTAATCCACTACCAGTCTAAGCCAAAATGATGGTTTGAGGACCTTACAAGTATTGCCAAGCCCTAAAAATTAGTAAGAATTTTTATCATGAAAAATTCAAGGTAACTATTCCTCTAGTTGGGATAGACAAATAGTTTGTATAAACACTATTTTATCACAAACCAAGCCCTATATATGACAGTTGGTTCTATGGATTGAAGGGTGTATCCATGCCATGAAAGGTATAAAAATAGTCTAGGATCCATATAATATTTTTTAATAGTGATAAATGATGGATAAGATCATAATCTACCCTATAAATGGGTTAATATTTAGTGTTATTTCAGGTGCCCTTGGAGATAAATTAATGTAGACAAGCACACAAGCCTAGTCATAGACCTTACATCTTAAGGTTCATCCAAGATCTTAAAAAAAGTTGGGTGGTTAATAAGGGGTGTATTAATATTTATAAAACCCTACTAAGTAGGTTTCAAGTGTAAATAAGTGATAAAAAGGTAAAGTTGCTTCAAAACCTTACTTGACTCACTCACCCTAGACATAATCGACTTGAGATCCAAATTTAAGTGCTCACCCACTTAAACACTTAGATTATTAGGGCCAAATATCTTAGGGATGTTTAAGTCTCCCTAAGGATTGAATATTCATGAAATATTGGTTAGAATTTGGGGGTAATATTTATGAATGAACCTTAAGAAAATAACTAGTCAGAATTGGTCTATAGACAACCCTAGGTACCATCTTTCAACATTCTTATCTCCACACATTATTTGCATTGGAACCCATGATATTAATTGAATATTAATAGGTTTGTGAAATTTATATTCATGGAATTTGTTCCTACTTTGGACATTCATATGTTATGAACCACTATTATGATGGTAGATGTCTCAAACCCTGCATAAACCCTAGAATTAACTTGATAGTGAAATTTGGCCTCAAAAAGCATATAAATGAAATGTTTTGATCATGAAATTACCTTTATGGTATCCTCAAGTATTTTAAGGATCACAGTGACTCATTGGTTGGCACATGCAAGAGTCAAGATGTATGAAACATGCCTAGAAATGTTAGTTTGAACTGAAGACCAAGGAGATAGGGATTTTTTGTGCTCACAATGAAGTCAATGAGGGAAAAAAGTTGTGAAACATTTGAACAAGTCCTCTATAAACCACCAAAGTGATTTCCATGAATGGTTCAATAGGAAAATAAACACAAGTGTTG
The DNA here is from genome assembly GCA_037957365.1 of Torreya grandis. Taxonomy (NCBI): domain Eukaryota; kingdom Viridiplantae; phylum Streptophyta; class Pinopsida; order Cupressales; family Taxaceae; genus Torreya; species Torreya grandis. The sequence goes on along the minus strand of JARHVA010007902.1, from coordinate 530,163 downwards.
AGATAGATGATTGTGTTAACTTAAAGTCAAATGATCTAATTAAGCCAATGGTGCTAATCCATAGGACCTATAAGGTAATATTAAGGTTGTATATAATGAAAGAAAGGATAAAAAACCTAGGGTTTAGGCCAATGATCAAAGTTAATATCTTCATATAAACTAATCCATTATCTCCACTGACTATGTTACTAAAAAGTGGAGTAGAGGGCCATTTGAGTGTAAATAATACTTCAAAACTTTAGGAGAGGAATCATTATAATGTTCAGACACATTCTTATCACCTTAAACCTTAGGATAAGTATCTAAAATGGATAATTTTACCTAAAAACACACATGAATTACATAGTGAGTATGTTTCTCTCACAAAGAGCATCTTCAAATGCTCATCATGGCTTAGATGATATGCATGGGGAGCCCAATAATCTAGGGAAGGTAGGGAGGTCTATTGGCTTGAATTTGGCATATTTAGTTCAGAGATCTAATCTATAATATCTATGAACCATCCCTAATACCCCCAAACACTCTTAAATCCCCTTTAAACCATAATAGTCACTTGAATAGGAAGGTTTAATAAAATGTACATTCAAATGATCAAGATTTTCTTGATTAAAACTTGGATCATGTTTCCAACTTAGAGGGACTCATGTCCCTGGTACTTGACGATATGAAATATATGTGGACACCTCCTAAAACCATAATTTTTTAAGGTTTTGGGTGTAATGTGTGTTTTAGATCCTAAATAGGAGTTCCAAAATATTAAAAGGGTAAGATAAATAATTATTCTACTCCTCCAATGTCAAAATTATCAATAGATCTGACTAAAAGTGTCTCTGTTAATGCCTCATAAATAATCAATCTATAAATGCAATTCAAGTGGCCTAGTCATGTCAAGATAATGTGTTTGAAGGTTAAGAAAACTTAATATATCTTTGTTCCAATGAATATGAGTTAATACAAAAATTATCTAAGTCTTATAAAATGAGTTGAGATCCTATTCCATCTATTTGATCATTCAAATAGTGAATATGAGTATAAAGATGAAGAACAAATAGAATAGGCCTACTTAACTTACAAGTACAAGAGTCTAGTAGGCATAGAATGGCATGGTGGAATTTATGAATCACTTTGAATCATTGGTAACTCTCTCTTAGTTGATTATATCCCAAATTTAATACCATTATGATAGGGTAGACGTAGTTTGAAGGACAAATCTGCAAGCACATTAAAGGAAAGGCTAATCAACACCTCTTAGAGACCTATCCATACCTAAATTTCATTATTTAATTACCATTGGATTGGTTATTGGGATTTTTTCAACATGTTCAAGGAATGCATGAAGTCAAATATGGGAGTTATAACCTCCATAGCTTCTCTTAATGTCAAAGTGGACTCTTTGAAGAAGTGTCCACTCATGAGGAGGGTAGTAGGCCTATTTTAACTACCATATGCCATATTAGCCTCATTAATGGCTTATCCCATTATTATAATATTATATTATATCTCAAAATTTAAATTTAAGTAGGCATTAAGATCTTACTTTGGAATCCCTTGGCTAGGTGGAGCAAAGCTCTGCTAAAATTACCTTGTACTCCTTTGATTCAATAGAATAATACTTGTATATTTCTTATTGAGTGTTAGTGTGCTCATGAGAGTTCGATTTGTATAATTTATGAAAGATATTATCATCTATAGGCACTTTCATGTACCCAAATTTAGGTTATTAATCTATTCTAGGTTAAATGAAGTGTTAACAAGTAGAGGTGTTTTTGAAGTGTCATAAGCTAATGGTGCCTTATGAAAATATATGTCTTTATCCTTCAAGTTTTATAACTCCTACCCAAACTACATATGAAACATTTATTATTAGAATAATATCAAGAGGTTTGATCAATTTTAGTCTTTACCAAGTTCATTAGTGGATTTTAAAAGATGCATTAAGAGAGGATCTTTAATCATTGGTGCATCACTACATTAGACTAGGTTTTTTTTATCACTTTTCATTGATATAGGATTAGGTTTTAGAGATATTTGAAGGAATAAATTAGGGTATATATCCCCATAAAAAATAGATGTTTGACTTGCAACTTAGGTAACCCATAGCCTATCGGTCACTCTAATGTTGGTTTAGGTTTGAGGTTGATGTAAATAGTCTTTTCCTCAACAAGGGTGCATCGTAGTAACCTATTAATTATATCATACCTAGTGGGATCAGATATCAAGTGGATTATAGACCTAATTTTAATGTATTTGACAATATTGGAAGACATCTAGAAGGATAAGGATAATTAGTGGCATATTAGAAGGTAGTTTCATATAAAAGGTGTCCATTAGATCATATTATAAAGTTAAGAAGATTGAATTTTTAGAGATATCTATAGATATTTCAAGGAGAAAGAGGGTTCCTAGATTTAACACAAATTCCACACCCTCAATTCTCCCAAGTCTCCTAATTCTACCAATTATGTCCAGACACATCCTACTATAAGTCCTTTAATCCCAATGGTAAGGCTTATAATGCAAGCATTTATACCTTTTAATGGTGTTATCCCTTTAAACCTTAATCAAATTGATGATATCAAAATTTATTCCTTGAAGATTCTACCATACTTCATAGGGGGAAACTCTACCACTCCTGTGGAACACATAGATGATATAGCCAACTTATACTTATTACACAACATCACCTAAGAAAATGTAGCCATGACACTCTTAGTAACCTCTTTGAGAGGTAAAGCTCTTCAGTGGTATAGAGGTCTCACCCATACCTCCATAGACACATGTGATGAATTTGGTGAGTGTCTTTCTAAGTATTTTGAAGATAAAATTGATCATGTTTCATTAGTTTAGAAACTCGCCTCAATTAAGAAGACACCCCAACAATCCATGGTTGACTTTAACTATAGATTTCAAATAGCTTGGGATAGGATCCTAATCATTTTCAAGTGAAAACCTAATTATTCCTTCCTATACTACCTAAAGTCATTTAATTTTGTTTTTTTTGTAATGATATAGTCTATGAGTGGGACCACATTACCAGAGGTATATGAAATAACCATAAGAGTAGAAAATTTCTTGTTACAAGAGGGAAAGTTTACTCCTAGACCCCTCCTGCCCATATTTATAGAGATACAACCTACTACCCCCACCTTTACTCCATTTTGATATCTAAACAACCAAGACCAATATGATGGTATCCAAGTAGATAAGATTGGTAAGATTGAGGGGTTAATTAAAGATAAAAATAACAAACTTGTAGCTTTAGAGTGGAAGCAACATACTTACTATATACCCTATCAACCCCCATATCAAGTTCCATATCCATCTTATCCTTATAATATACCCCTCTATCCACCCAACCAACAAGTCCAAGGTCAGATCACATAGACCAGCCTTACAATAGTTACAACTCAATGTTGCAAGTAGTTTAAGGGCATTGGTACCAACACAAAATAGCCTTGCATAGGAAAGTCAATGGTATACTCTATGGGTAAAATAAAGTGAGATGGTGATGAATATAAGTGGGGAAGTATGTCAAAGTTCTTATTTGTAGTAGCTTCTATATTTCAAGTACATGACACCGAACCTCCTCCATATCAAGGTACTCTAATGCCTCATGGTGATATGCCTATCATGATACCATCAAAAGTGCTAAGATAATAAGTAGGGAATGTGATAAAAACACCTACTGAGACCACATTATAAACATTTAAGAAGGTTGACATACTTTTGCATAAGTGGTAGAAAACTTGGGGTATAATGGGTTCAACATAGATGATGCAGTTACAACCCACACAAGTGTTAAGGGGAAGATGATTGATGAAAACATGGGGAAATATAAGGGCACTCCAACACATATCCAAGTAAATAAATAACCTACCACTCAAATTAAGTTAAAAAAACCTCTCTAACACAATAGGCATCTCAAACACATGGGCAACAATAGAAGAGTCCCTTCATCCCATAAGTCAGTCAAGCCATAAGTGATGCTTCTACTTCTAAGTTGTAGCTTAAAGGTACCAACTCTCCCTTTAATATTATATACTATATGAAGAAGTCTAATGTTATCATTCCTATGTGGGATTCTTTACTCATTCTAGGGCTAAAATATTTTCTTCAATAAGATCTCTCCAAGATCTCTATCATGAATAAGTAAGCTGATAATGTGAGTGTAGTTTATGCTAATAATGGTCAAGCTAGTGAATTCTAAGATCCCAAGTAATTTAAGAAACCTAAATAATAATTATCATTAATAATATATTTTCTTATCCATAATTTCATGATAGATGGTGGTGCTTCTACCTTAGTCATGCAAAAATCCATAGCTGATAAGCTAGAGCTCAAGTATGAAACTAATGAGAAAGGAGTCTTGTAATTAGATGGGTTTCCAAAAAATATATTAGGTGTCCTAAATGATCTTAAATTTTTTTATAAACCTATACCAATCACACTATCTCACAAAATGTCATGGTTATTGATCTATACCCATATTTTTCCATATGCCTATCTAAGGATTCACTACAAAGATTGGGGGATACCTTTCTTCAGACTGGTCATACATGGTATTTAAGACTAGATATACTACAAGGGTAACTTTTAAGTCTAAACTTATTTATAGGTTCCACTTATAACCCTATATTCCCAACCTATCTAATGTAAATTCAACTATACTAGATGAGGATGAGAATATTAATGAGCAACAACCCAAGGATCATCTTGAAGACATCTCATATCTACTACTTGATGAATGGTAAGTTGACAACCATGGGTTTTATCCTTAAAAAACCATTTAGAAGGTATGCCTAGGTGTATATTACATGTATGAGGAAGGAGATATTGTATATAGTCTCACAAGCCTAACTCAAGAGCATGATGGCATATGCACTTTATTTTTTGATGGATCAAGGTCAAAGAATGGAAGTGGGTATAAAGTAATGCTTGTTTCCACTTCAAATAAGAGGTAATAATCTATAGTTATTTTTTAATTCAAACATATAATAATATTAAGACATCATATATGTGTTACATGAGTCAAGGAGAAGAGGCATCAAAATTTTGTAAGTGAAAGGTGATAGTGAGCTAGTAGTGCACCAAGTGAGAGGTGTTAGTGCAATTAAGAATCATCTCTTGAAGGCCTACATTCACTAAGTATGGGACCTCTTGGAGGAATTATTATAATTTAACATCCATTTTATACCAAGGGAGTCTAATCATCATGTAGATAGACTTGCAAGTATAGGTTCTCAATATGACATTACTGATGGAGTCAAGGATACTCAAGTACAACTACAAATCAAGGTTGTTTGTAACCATGTATACATGAAAATGAGGTGAGTTAGTAGGTGTTCTACCCCTTTTTAATCTAATTATGGATCCATGAAAACTTAGTAGACATCTTAGTGTGAGTCAATCACTTGGTATGACTACCTTTTTAATATATTTTGCACTAGTTATAGGAATCATTGTAGACCTGGCACCATCTGTAAAGCAGTTACTTGGATCCAATATTTTTAGAACATATTCTTAGGTGGTTGCACATGATTACTATAGTGAAAATAACATAAGGTGATAGAATTGGTAGAATGATAAACCAAGGCTACAACTCAACACCTAATGTGTACCCTCTACCCTAGTAAAAAGATGATCCTAAGTGATTTATAACCAAGATCAATCTAATTATCAGAGAGATATAAAATTGAGGTAGTGAAGCTCTATAAAATTAGTTCTAGATAGAAATAATTTGATCACCTTTGAATTCAAGTATTAGTATGGATGCCTTTGAGGTTCCACATCATATTTCCCAAGCTCGCTTGTGAGCCTCTAGGATATGTAATAGCTTAGCTAAAATTTACTCTATTTTACATAACATGGCCTCCATTTTGCATTTAAACTTTGAGTAATGAAGAATAATAGTTTTATTAATTCATGGGGTTCTTGTGTTTAATGTCTTTAGTTTTGTTATTAAAATTCATAATAAATGCAATGATTTTAGTATTATTAATTCAATTTGAATGTTGATAATATTATTTACAAGATTTTTATTAATGGTTTTCATGGCATCTCTATAATTTATGATGAAGTGAGAATATTTTATGGGAATATTTAAATGTAGGAAATACTCTGCACCAAGTAATGATATATGTGCCTAAAGTACTAGCCTAAGCATGAAACCTTGATCTAAATCCTTCCATAAAACTCTCCAAGTGATTAAATGATTCCAAGTTAAGGGAACCAAATGCTTACACTCATGAGACTATGGAACCCAATCTTGGCTTATGCCCTTATGACCAAAAGTATTTCTTTAAATAGGCTCTATGCCTATAGACCATCAACCTAGCCTAAAAATAATTTTCACATATGAACCTACCAATTCCATTATTATAATGACCAAGTCATAAATAATGAGTTGTACATGGCACAACTAACCCAATAAATTCCTTAGTTCTTTACTTGTGCTTTGGGTGAGTGCATAAAGTTTTCACCTTATGTGGATTGGTGCTAGTGTAGTTGAAGGACAAATGTTGAGTGATGCAAGATTATTATATGTTTGAAACTAGTTGTAACAAGTTTAAAACTGACTTGGAATAATTAAATAAGCACCTAATAGAGTTAATGAATTGAAAACCTAGATGAAACTACAATAGCATGTCTTTGATAGTGATGAGAAGATTGCTTATTTTCTCATGCATGATGAAGAATTATGTCATAAGAATCAAGGTAGGTTGTAGCATCAGTTTGATGAAAAAATAGTATAGCTAAGGACTAATAAAATAACCAAGGTATTAATAAAATTAGAGATCATCTTCAATGAACATGATTAGTTGAGAAGGGATAAAGTGAGTATCTCAACTAAAGAATAACATTATGAGAAGATAGTCATCTTTAAGGACAAATTACTTAAGTTGGGAAAAGTGAAAATATAAGAAGAGAGAGATACCTTCATATCCTTTCGATAAGAGTATGAGAATTTATTTTCTTTGGATTACCATGATCTAAAAGGCTTTGACCCCAATTTGGCCTAACACACCATAGAGTTGGAGAATAATACAAAATTGGTAAGGTAGAAACAAAGACCAACCAACCCTAAGATGGAATAGCTTATGAGAAGGGAATTGTTTAATTTTATTTAATATAAGATCATATTCCACATTAATCATTCTTCATGGGTAGAAAACCTTGTTCTTATGAGGAATAATAATGAATAGATATGTATATTGTTGATTTTAGACACCTTAATAAGGTGTTTATAGAGACCATTATCCACTACCCTCGATGGATTAGATATTTTATAATGTTTCAAGATATAAAAGGTATTAATTTATTGATGGTTAAACTATTCATGATCTTATCCTAGTAAATGAGTTGGATAGTCATAATATTTCCTTTGCTACAAAGTGGGGCACCTATGTATACATGAAAATTCTCTTTGGACTGTCTAATCTAGGAGCAAATTTTTAAATGGCAATGGATGTTTATTTTGAGGGGTTATTTAATGATATGGTACTCATATACTTTGATGAAATTAGAGTGTTTTCAAAGGATCTAGTAGATCACATATCATATTTGAAGTTAGTCTTTGATAGGTGCAAGCAGTTTAGAGTGTCCTTAAATCCCAAGAAATGCATCTTTAAAGTTCACGAGGGTAGATTATTTGGGCATATGATGTTAAAATATGGTCTCTCCATATACCTTAATATGGTTGAATTAATATTATCCTTATCCCTACCCAAACACAAGAAATATTTATAAATCTTCTTAGGGAAGATCAACTTCATAAGGAGGTTTATTCTAGGTTTTGTATAATTAGTTAAGCCTCTTACTCACATGCTTTAGAAAAAAAAATAGTTCACATGGATAAATTAAGGGAAGAGAATATTTGAGGCCATAAAATAGGCCAACTCTTATGAACCCACACTCCTTAACCTTGACTTGAGCAAAGAATTTTTCTTGTATGCGTTCTCTACAATTGATGTAATTTATATTATGCTTATGCAGAAGAATGATGAAGGCATAGAACAACAAGCTACCTTATTTAGTGAAGCCTTATAAGTATATTAATAAATATATAATTTTTTTTATAAGCATGTACTTTATTTTATGAGATGATATTTAAGGCTAGACACATGGTGTCCAATAATAAAGTTATAGTGATGGTAGTGCACCAAGCATCAAAGAGTTTATACTCAATGGAAATTTGACTGAGAATAGAGATGGGTGATTAAAAAAGTGTATTGAATATTAAATTGAGGTGAGAGTGACCAATATAATCATATTTATATGTTTATATGAGTATCTTGTAGCAAAGGTGAAGGAAGATAAAGACATAGTGTTGGCAGTCCATGACAGTTAGTAGGTAACTGCAAATACCACTCCTCTTAGTTGGACAATGATGTGGTCAAGTTACTTAAAAAAATAAAATGTCCTATGGGATTGGATAGGACCAAAATAATTAATGTTATAATACATACCATACCCTATATCTTTATATAAATATTTTTCTTTAAGAAGGATGTAGGAGGTATGATCTTTAGATGTGTTGAATCAAGCTAGATTGAGAAACTACTTAAGCAATTTCATGATGGGCTTGTTGGTGTGCACTTTAATACTAAGAAAATATTCTCTAATAAAATTAGATATGGATAATTTTTTCCTAAATTGTTTAAATATTCACATACTTGGGTCAAAAAATGTTCAAAGTATGCCATGTTGATCAGAAAATAAAATTTAGCTACCCTTCCCTTGAAACCAATCTAAGTTAAGCAACCCTTCATACAATGGGGACTAGAATTCATATGAATGATCCATCCCCATTAAAATTTTGGGAATAAGTGGATCATAAAAACCATTGAATACTTTACAATGTGGTTGGAGGTAGCTGCACTTAAGGGGGCTAATGAGAACTCAGTTGTAGAATCTTATGAAAATCTTGTGACCAAATTTGGTGCACCTCCAACAGTAATATTTGATAATGAATTGGCCTTCAATAGTGTTAAGGTATGTTATTTTTCCATTAACCATGAAATATACATCAATTTTTTTTCTAATTTCTACCCATAAGGCAATATTCTATCATAGTCCACAAATAAGCACTTGATAAGGATCTACAGAACCATGGAGGACAATCAAAGAGAATGGAATCCAAGGTTGAGGAATACCTTATGGGAATATATAGTTACACCTAATATTTATAATAGACACTATCCATACCTCATTGTCTATGGTAGGGAGGAAATATTATCTATTTCCCTTTAAATGCCTACCTTATAGCTTGTTCATCAACTTGAGCTCTTAGAAGATGATGTAATACAAGTTAGGATGAATGAGATGAGATAGTTAGAGTAGACAAGAGATAGTGGAATACATTCCATGTGGTATAATAATCATAAATTAAATTAATGATTTGAAAAAATGGATTCATCTAGGATATTCCAATTAGGAGATGTAGTCCTCAAGTGGGATGAGGACCATGCAAAGTCAGGAAAACACTCCAAGTTTGATACCCTTTAGAGTGGACCTTATATCATCACCTGATACAAGTAAATTAATGATTTTAAACTTTATATATTTAATTGTGAGTAAATTACCATATATATCAATGTGATGCTCCTAAAATTCTATTAGTACTCTTCATCATGTTTTTCTTGTACATATGTAGCTAGAGTTTAACTTTTCCCTCCAAGAGCTTTTGCACAAGTTTAGTGTTTGTTGCTTAGTTTTGTGATTGGTGGTTATGTGTTGTATTTTATTTTTTATTATTATTTTATTTATTGTGTTTAATTATTTCAAATTATTTAAGGTATAAGGCAGAGTTCAAGTAAAGTCAAATTATATTTGCTAATCCATCAAGATCAGTGTTAAAAAATTTAGAGTTCCTTGACCAGTAGGCTAGTCAAGACAACTAAGTCACCATAAATTTTGACCACTTTATATTCATAGAGATATAAATGGTTAAATCTAATTCCTTGAATCTAGATATATCATTTATCTCATGATTGAATCTTGTCCTTATGAGTTTGGAGGGTTGTTCAAACAGTCCACTGTCTTGTCATGTTATAACTCTACTTTGTGAGCCTTCATACCTTTTTTTCAACTTCAATTAATTATTTTAATTATGATAAAATGTTTATATGTTCCTTCATCAATTTGGTGGAGCTCCAACATGTGGAAAATTCCATGAATAAGGTGAACTAAGGAGATAGTTTAATAAAGGCTCATAAACACATTGGTTTTGATCAGTCACATGAGGTATGTTAACTTTAAAGATTTCAAAAACATCATGGAAAGTGTATTAAGATTCATTTAAGGTCTCTAATATTTCATAAAATTATTCTCATATGATATTGAAATGATATTTAGTTGATATGCCTTTTTAAGGTCCATATGTGTACCAAAGTCAATGTTGTTAGTCATGATGAGACCTAATTTGGCCTTAATAGACCACTAAGTTACCTCACATGCCTTAAATATAACTCATAAGCCTCATAAATAAATATTTAGACATTTTAATACCTTATTTAATCCATTAACATCATTTTCCACACATAAATACTCCCAAATAGGTCCCACACATGCTAAATAGTGACTTTTCAACTCCCTCAATTCATACCATCAAGTTCAATGTATCACATAACCCTTGTTTTCCCTCCATAGCACTCATTAATGATGTATTTAGGTTTGAAACGAGAATAATTTCATATAAATGGTATGTTACATAGGTTTCACAAATGGTATGGATCTGTACATTACAAACTGACTCAGGTGGAGTCATGATTTTATAGAGGAAGATCAATACTATCAAATAGATAATAATTAATGTATTTTAGTGCAGAAGAAGCTAAAAAACATCTTATCTCCCCCTTGAGCTCATTATCAAACTCAATGAGCTCCTTAGTTTTATGTTTATACCATATAAAAGAGAGAGAAATAAGGCCTAAGATCAAATCTAGAGGAGGTACATTTAGTCAACCTCTAGCCATTGGGATTTGTCTTGGTATTAATATCATAAGATTTATAAACATTAATCAATAACTTAAGTAATTTGTGTTGGTATAATATTTTCATTGATGTCTAGATGCATTTGGTGAAGATGAATGGTGACTAATCATGATAAATGAGTTTGATGTTTAGATAATCATGGTGTCTAGATGAGCAAGTCTAATTAGAAGTGTATGTTGTGAAAATCTTATGATCATTGAAGGTATGTAGTGATTTCAATATGTGAGAAAGTTACAGGTCCAAGTGTCTCATCTTTGTTTGATTGATGTTATGTTGAGTTATAACATGGATGGAATATGTCAAGGTATCAAAGTGTCTTCCAAAGCCTTGTTCTAGACCTTGTGAACAGGTATATGTAGGTAGAATGGTGAAGTAAGCGATATTATTCATGTGAAAAGTTGTTTTAAATTGTATGAACTTAAGAGTTAGGTATAGAAGCTTTTATAAGTGTTTTAAGGTAGGTCCTTTATGATAAATTCTTATGTATCATAAGCATAGCCATGTCATGAAAAGACCTTGTGTGAAGGCATGGGTTTGGTTTCTTGGTGATATGAGATTTCATATGGAATGAGAGTAAGATGTTGAGCATAATAGTGAGGTTTTGAGAACATGAAAAGAAGCATGGAGGTCAAATGTCTAAGTAGCCTAAGGACTAGTCATAATCATGAAGAGACTAAGTAAGAAGGTTTGAACATGATTGCCTACTAAAATAGATGAAATGAGGCATAATAATCTGTATGAGGTTACTTGAGTAAGTATATGATGTATTGGATTACTCAATATAATGTCAAATTAGGCCTATAGGGGTAAGGCCTTAAGACCAAATATGTAACTAAACTACTCTACACCTTGCGTGACCTAATGAAGTGTCATGATGTGTTGTTAAGGTAAATGAATAATGTTTAACATTTTTTTAGAATGTGAGATAATGTATGAGCATGTAAGGTGGAAATCACATGGAAAGAGTTTTAATGTCAGTTTAAGACATAATGAGGTGTGAAGATTTAGGTGTAGTAAAGCAATATGGTGAGAGAATGGCCTAATGAGGTATCAGGATAAGTTTCCAAGTCATCTATGAGTAAGTTATAATTGAAAAATGTGATTCATGATTTTTTGAGAATATGCATGAAATCTCAGGTCATGGTTTTCAAGAAAAGTCTTGAAAATAGGTTGAAGGTCTTTTGAGTGCATAAAATATAGAATAGTCTACTTAAGAAGGTTTTTCAAGTGTCCATTGGAACATGTAAATTTTATGAGTACCTAATTATTTAATATTAAATGGCTAAGGTTCCTATCTCAAATTTCCAAGCATTAGTTTTTGGAATGGGGATCTAAGCTTTACGAATGATCGTTAAGACTGAAAGAATGTTTAACCCTCAAATAACCCTAACTCAAACCTGATGTGAAAGATATTGTTCTAGAGTTCCAAAAAAGGTTTTTTATTGATATAAAAGTGATTTTAAATTGTATTAAACTCTCTCATACACCTCCAGGTGTGATTGGTTTCTCAGGTGAGTGAGTAGACCTTACAAGAAAGTGCTTGTTTCTAAAAAAATTACTATAGTAGATAGAGTTAACCAAGTCAAAGTATGAAAATGAATGGAGGTAAAAGTGTGATACTTTTAGTTTGTGTCCATGGTGTTTTATACTAGGTTATATCCTTTATATATTTTAAAATATTCATACTAGTTGACCTATTGCTAACAGACCTAATGATGCAGACAATAAGAAAACAAAATAGAAGTGAGAAAGTGATTAGGGATGTGTTGTCATGGATTATGATGGAATATAAATTCATGTAAATGTTTTAAATAATTTTAATACATTATCATGATAAATATAATTTTTAGATATCCTTGTACATATTAAAATGTTTCTCTCAAATTTGACTTATCTTGCTCAGTGAGATTTGTGTTATGTATAATATTTTCCATTATACCTTGGTTTTTTTTTTGTTTGGATATGTTATAAAACTCTATAAAGATAAAATTCATGCATAATTATTATTTTAATGTGTATACACAAGATTTGGAATGCAAATTCATCATGACTGGTCTTTAAGTAAAACTGGTAGATCTAGGTATGTAACTTACAGAGACGAGTTTGAGACTCTACTTCATGAGTTAATATATATAGTTCACATGATGTTTTTATTTAAGGATGAAATTACCTATCCATTACTTTAATAATATTTTAATTCAATATAATAGGTTGGATCATTGAATCCAAAATGGCTTGTGTGGCTAAGCAAGGACTGTAAGAGAGAAGGTCAAAAAATTGGTCTGCAAGACTAATAGTTGCCTCTATAACTTGTGACATATATATTTGAGGTTATTATAAGGATATTTTAGGATATTATATATTAATTATAATTCTTTTAAATTTATACTATAGTTTTTTTAGGTCATTATTTCTGTGAATATGTTTTGAAGCTAGTTTGTAATTTTGAGTGGGCTACTTGCAGAGAAGGGTTTGAGTCTTTTTACCCTCAGTTATTAAGTATAATGCACATGGTGATTACCCTAATTTAATTTTGTATTATTTATATGTAATTTTTTCCATTTTTTTGGAAAATTTGTGTTTATTCTTTAGTTATTCATGAAAGACTTTTTGGGTATGCACAGGCCTAATATGAATAATATTAATGGTGTGTTACAAGTAGTGCTTTGGGTTAAAAGGAGTTATGAAGAAAATATGAGATTTTTATGGTTATATATATGTGTAATATGATAGTTTCCTTCCATTTGAACTTTTTTAATGTTCTCCCAGAAGATTAAAGGTTAATGTGTACAAAGTAGGCCTAATGAGATTAGATCCCCATGACCTAAAGAAGGAATATAACCTGTTAAGCTATGACAAACCTGATGGATTAGTTTATTCATGTTTGAAACGTGATCTAAGACATATTTAAATGGTAATACAAGTTTTCAAATTTTTATGTCTGACCAAGGTGTGTGAGATCAAGTAACTTGTATAAGAGCAAGGTCTAATAGACCTATTTGAGTATGAAAAAAAACAAGTGTAAAAGTAAATAAAAGAGTACAAAGAGGATAGAAAAGAGGTAATTTATAACATCAAAGTTTTTTAATTAATATATAATAGAAGGTTTCAATATAATTATCAAGGTCATGTGACCTAATCAAATAAAAAAGAGGGCTAGTTGAGCGAAGAAAGCTAGAGGCTAGTTTGAGAAGGATAAAAGTGAATGAAGAGATGAGAAAGCACCATCATCTATTGAATATTTAAGAAAGGAAAAATATGGAAGTTAGAGGAATAATTGGCTAAGTGGTTTCTTGGTCAAGATGTGGCTAGGTTGGTGTTGAGTCACTAAAGAAGTTGGTGCTTCCTTGTAAGTGGGTGCTTACTAAAGACTCTATCAAGTTGGTGCTTAATAGATTTGGGTTGGTGCTCCAAGTTGAGTGGGTGGTAAAATAAATTTTATTAATTGATTTATAGGATTTATTATTATATCACTTGTTACTAGGTATTATTACCTATGATGGATTCCCATTTACATGATGTGTTCATACTTGTTATGTGTATATTCCCATATAGCTAGACTAGTTGATATTGTTCATATGATGAGGTTGATTGATGATTGATTATAATATCTATTGAAGTGAAATTAATATATAATAAGGGAAATGATTCAACCCAACTCATATTATTCATCTTGATTCCAATAATTGGTATCAAAGCATGGTACTTTAATATAGGCCTAACAGCCTAAAGGTGATCCTAAGAAGCACAAGCTTAAATTAAGATGATGACAATATTTATCATGATTGTAATGATGGTATACCAAATAATGATGGTATTTGTATATTTGACTGAGAAGAAGAAATATGAGAATGTGAGTCATGATCAACTCATAAACCAAGGTGGGATATTTTCTACTATAGAACATAAGTTAGAATTGAAAGAATGTCAAGAATATTCTTTGCTAACTTGAAAGGATTATGTAGAAGCCAAGTCAAAGTTCAATCCTAGAAGGATGTTGAAGAATACTCAGTCTTGTGAGAGTATGGAGATGTATAAATATCTTGAATTTATGTTATTCTAGTACCCTATAAAAGGGGTGACACCTTTAAGGCTTCATGAAGACACTCATCTATAAGTGGAAGCATGGTGAATGCTTGTTGAGCTTTGATAGATATTATAGGTAAAAAAGGTATGAAGACATGCTGAGAAGTAAGTTTTTGATATCTGGTAATAGATGAGCTTGAACTATGTTGATATTTTGTATTGGCATGAAAGTACTTAGTCTATGTTGGAGATGGTCTGTATGGTGAGCAAGTTGAGAAGATAAAGGGAGAACATGGTTGTATGATCCTTCTTTGTTGAGTTTTTGCATTATGTGATGTGTGTTTATTCTAAGGGGGAGTACTTAATTATGATATTGGTTTCAAGAGTGTTGGTTTTATTCATAACAAGTAAAATTTGAGTTTTCTTTGGAAGATTGAGCATGAGCATTAGGGGAACATGATTATGCTATGTGATTGTTATTTATTGAATATGACTGATAGTATTTAAATTTGGTCCTTAATATGAAAGATTTATGTTTAAATTGAGAGTGATATCAATATCATCAAGAAAATATGAATGAAATTATAATGTCTTAGTTTGGAAGACATGAATGTGATACTATCGTAAAGAATTGAGTATGCAAAACATAGTGAAATAATGAAAAACTAGTTAGCATAAAAAGATTAAAAAGCTCATTAGGGTATTACCATAAAGGTTTGAGTGATTATGTGCATGAAAGTGTTTTTATGATGATGTATGTGCCATAATAGATTAATTAGAATAAAGGATTATATTGATCCCTTAGAATAATATCCTTGATTGTATACAAACCTAATAGGCATGGTGGATAAGTATTTTATTTTTTTAGAGATGTTTTATGTTCATAAGCATTGATTGTGATTACTCTAGATGTTTGAATATGACCTTTGGGTAATGTATCATAGGTCTAGATGATCATTATGTCTTAGGTGTGTGAGATGAAGGTTATCAAACAAGATAGAAGTATGACCTAGGTGTTTTACAGATCGAATGAGTAGTGGCTAAATGTTGAAGGTCTAATCAAGAATAAATTAAGTTCTAACAAGAGATAAAATTAGCTCAAGGGGAGCTAATCAAATATTTTATAAGATTCAAAGAGCATGTGTATAGTATAAATAAGGTATGCATAATCATGAATTTAAATATCATTCATCTCTATGGCATCAAAGTGGGTAAAGGAAGGCAATGAGTCTTGTAATCTAAGTTTATTTGGAAGAAATATGCATGGATTAAGGGGGATCATGCCCTTGTGATGATTCATAACCTATGTTTTAATAATTTTTAGTTCCATATGGCATTTTTTGGAAGACCCTTTTTCATTAATGTCAAAGGGGAAGAAAGACTAATTTTGGGGAAGAGATATTGATTAGAATGTAGTGTGTTTTTCTATCAATGACAAAAGGGGAAATTATTGGAATACTATTTTCATTGATTTAAATCTGATGTCATTGATGTCTAGATGCATCTAGTCAATATGCATTATGAGTAATCATGATTAATGAGGTTGATGTCTAGATAAGAATGGTCTCTAGATGAACAAGTCTAGTTGGAATTGTATGTTGTGACAAGCTTATGATAATTAAATGTATTTAGTTATTTCCATGTGAGAGAAATGTACTTGTTGAAGTGTCTAATTTCTTCTTGATTGATGTTGTGTTGAGGTGATAATATGGATGGAATAGGTCAAGGCATCAAGGTGTCTTGAAAATCCTTGTTTAAAACATTATGATAAGGTATGTGTAGGTAGCATGGTGAAGTAAGTGAGCTTGTGTATGTTAAAAGTTTTTTGGCATTGTATGAAATTGATATTCAAGTATAAAATCTATCAAAAGTGTTTTAAGGTAGGTCTTTTATGACAAATGCTTAAGTAGCCTAAGCATAGTCATATCATGAAAAGACCTTGTGTGAAGTCATGGGCTTGGTTTCTTGTTCAGATGATATGTCATATGGCATGATATTAATATGTTGATAATAATAGTGAGGTATTGAAAACATGAAAGTTGGCATGGATGGAAAATGCCTAAGTAGCCTAAAGATTAGTCATAATCATGAAGAGACTAAGTGAGAATGTTTTAGCATGATGTAGTGGTGGAATAGATGCATAAAGGTATAATAAGTTGTATGAGGTTATTTGATCATGTATATGATGTGATGGATCACTTAGGATAATGTCAAGTTAAGCCTACAAGAGTAAGGCCTTAAGACTAAATCTACAACTAGACTAGTTATAAACCTTGCCTAACCTAATGAAGCGTCATGAGGTGTTTTCAGATCAAATGAAGGATGTTTAAATTTTTTTGAGTATGTGATATATTTCATGATCATGTAATTAAGGTGTAAATAACAAAGAAAGAGGTCTGAAGGTTAGTTTAAGACCTAATGAGGTGTGAAGATTCATGTGTAGTAAAGTAAGATGGTTAGAGCATGGCCTAATGAGGTATCAAGATCAGTTTCTATGGTATGTATAAGTAGGTAAGAAATGAGAAAGGTGACTCAAGGTGTTTTAATCATATACATGAAATCTTAGGTCATGGTTTGTAAGAAAAGGCTTGAAAAAGGGTTTTAAAGTATCTTGAGTGTACAGAATGTAGAATAGTCTACCCAAAAAGATTTTTCAAGTGTTCATTGGCATGTGAAAAGTCTACATGAAGACCCAAGTCTTTCATTGTATATGGGTAAGGATTCTAGTTCAAATTTCCAAGCATTGGTTTCTATAATGAGGAGCTAATCTTTATGAATGATTGTTAATATTGGAAGATGGTTTAAACCCTCAAATAACCCTAACTCAGACCTGATGTGAAATATATTATTATAAAATGCCCATAATGGTTTTGTATTGCTATAAAATTTATTGGAGGTTGTATTAAAATATCTCAATCACCTACAGGTGTGATTAGTTTCTTAGGTGAGTGAGCATATCCTATAAGAAAGTGCTTGTTTCTCAAAAATTTATTGTAGCATATAGAGTTGACCAAGTCAAAGTATGAATATGATGGAGGTAAAAGTGTGAGACTTTTTGTTTTTTTCCATGGTATTTTTTAAGTATTATCTATCAGGTATGTAAAATCATCCATACAATTTGACCTATCACTAACAAACCTAATGATATAGATAGTGAGAAAACCAGATAGAAGTGAGAAAGTGATTAGGGAGGTGTTGTAATGGACTAGGATTGAATATAAATGCATGGATATGTTTTTAAATACTGGTAATAAATTTTCATGATGAAAATAATTTTTGGAAATCCTTATATATAGCAAAAAATTTCTCTCAAAATTGACTTATTTTGCTTAGTAAGGTCTGTGTACAGATTGGTTTAAATATTGATAAATATGTCTAATATTTGCCATTAGACATTTCTTTTTGTATTTGGATATGTTATAAATATTTATAAGGATAAATTTCATGCATTATTATTATTTTAATGTATCTACATAGGTTTTTTAATAAAAATTCATCATGACTGGTCTTTAAGGAAAACTGGCAAACCTATGTATAAAACTTGCAAAGAAGAATTTGAGACTCTATACCATGAGTTAATATATCTAGTTCACATGATGTTTTTTAGGACTTAAATGACATATAAATTATTTCAAAAATCTTAAAATTTAGTGTGAGAGGTTGGATTATTGAATCCAAAATGACTTGTCTAGTTGAGCTAGGACTCTGAGAGAGAAGGTCAACAAATTAGTCTATAAGACCAATAGTTACCACTAGAACTTGTGATATATCTATTAAAAGTTGTTATAATTATGTTTTAAGATATTTTAAATGAATTAAAATTATTTTAAAGTGTTTATATAGGTGTTTTATTTCATTATTTCCATGACTATGTTTTGAATCTAGTTGGTAGTTTTGAGTGGGCTACTTGTAGAGAAGGGTTTGAGTCTCTTTACCTTGAGTTATGAGGTATAATGCACATGGTTATGATAATAAGGTAATCAAACATTTTTATTTTTATTTTTTTACCATTTTTGTTTTCAAAAGTTTTTTTTATGCTTCAATTACTCATGATGAACATTTGGGTATGCACAAGCATTATATGAACATTTATAATGGTGTGCTCCAAGTAGTGCTTTGAGATAAAAGGAGCTATGAAGATCAGATGAGCTTTGTATGGGTATATATATGTGGAATATTATATATTACCACCATGATAATTGTTATAATGTGCTCCAATAAGATCAAAGGGTAGCATGTGCTAAGTAGGCCTAATGAGATTAGGTCTCCATAAGACCTAAAGAAGGAATACAACCTGTTAAGCTATGGCCAACCTAATGGATTAGTTTATTAATGTTTTAAAAATGATATAATAAATATTTAAATTGTAATAAAAGTTTTCAAATGTTTACTTCTGACCAAGGTGCATGATAGTAAGTAACTTGTATAAGAGAAAGGTCTAATAGACCTATTTGTGTGTGAAAAACAAGTAAGTGTAAAAACAAATAAATGTCTACAAAGAGGAGAAGAATGAGGTAATTTGGACTATAATATGGTGTCATGAATATTTAACATAAAGTATTTATATAAATATCAAGGTCATATGACCTAATCAAGTCAAGAAGATGGTGAGTTGAGCGAAGAAGGCTACATGCTAGTTTGAGAAGGATAAAAGTGAATGGAGAGCTGAGAGAGGACCATTATATGTTGAAGATTGAAATAATTAAAAAAAAATAATGAATAGGAATACTTTTTTTAGTGGTTTCTTGTTCAATATGTTGTTTATTTGGTTCTATATCACTAAGGGAGTTAGCGTTTCCTTCCAAGTGGGTACTTGTCAAAGACTTTGTCAAGTTGATGCTTGATAGATTGGGGTTGGTGATCCAGTTTGAGTGGGTGATTAAATTAATTTTATTAATTTATTTATGTGAATTTTTTCCAAGATATGTTTAATGTTTTTTATTATTTATGATTGTTTCCCACTTACATCATGTGTTCATACTTGTTATGTGTATATTCTCATGTTGTTAGACTAGTTAATATTGCTCATATGATGATGTTTCTTGATGAATGATTAGAAGATACTTTGAAGTGAAATTAAAAGTTTATAAGGTAATAAATTTACCCCCACATCTCATTCATATTTCTTCCAACAATTTTTGTGCCATTATCATCTACACAAGCCAAGTTGAACTAACTAGTTTTCAAGGATTCTTGGCTTGCCTATTCAAACCAATGATGGATGTTATTTCCTTAGGTATTGAAAGATAATTTAATAGAATTTTCATCATTTTAATCACACATGGATCTAATATAACTAGAAAAACTTCAAGGATATCTCTTGTGTGTAATATGCAGGTAGGTCTGTTCAATGGATAAGGGTTGAATATCTACATCAAGAGCTATTGATTGAGTTGGAGAGTGGGTGGAGTGTTTCATGTTACCTCATGACTCATTTATTAGGTTAGTGGTACAATTTCCTCTTTTTATCTTATAATATATCAATAATAATAGGTATTATGCATAATTTAATGCCACTATATGGTGAGTATTGTCTATGGCTTAGTAGCATTTGTAGAACTTCAAATGTAACTCAAGAACATAGAAATACGGTGTTGAAGTGATAATAGATCATCATAATTATCTTGTGAACAAGATTTATACCTAAATGGAAGTGTTAAAGTCTTATAAAACATACTCCTCACCTCAAATCTCACTCAGCTAGTTTTAGTAGATTTTAAGGTCTTTTTCATAGTTTAAGGTTTTTTGAGTTTCCTAGGTTTCACTTTAGCATTGTGTGTACCCCTCTTCCTACCTCTAAAGTGGTATATTTGTTTCATATGTATGTGAGGTTATTATATATTAATGAGGTATATATTGGAAAGGTTACCACACTCCATCTCACTCTATTTTCATACCTTTTTCATTTCACATGGTTTCCACTATCATTCATATTGTCTTAACCCTGTTTTTGTATCTCACATTCTATATTTCTCCACTTTTGCCCTCCTCCATTCACCCACTCTTCACTCAAATTATTTATCATGTGAATATATATCCATAATACCTTTTAACCCTAAAAATAAATTAAACCATGGAATTCTAAACCTATATGGTAATATATCCTATTGCGAAAGACAGACAACATCTACAACCAACCCATATAAGCCTACTATAACAATATTTTAAAGGAGAACTATGTAGATCATTCAAAGGCATGAAGACTAGTGTGAGAATAAGAGGGTATTAATTAAAAAGAGAAATAAATTTTTTAAAAGTGAATATGTCAATGTATTTATAGATTTTAAGAAGATATAGAAAACCTTCTTCTCATACAAGCTTGATGACCAAACCCTTGTGGACAATCAAGATTGGCAAGTCAATAAATGTGATATTGCTAATGTATATTGGTGAATTCATATTACCTAGGATAAAATTAAATGTTAATACAATAAATAAAAAATTCATATTATTCAATGAGGTAACTCTTGATTATCATCACTTCTAATAAGGAAAAAGAATGTCAACACAAGCTTGAAATTACACAGGCATATTTAGACATGAGCCCTAAGAATGAGAAGGGTAGTGTATGAAATTAGAGAAAAGTTTAAAAAGTTACCCTATGATATTATATTCATTCCTAGAATATATTATGGAAACTCCATGATAAAAAATACTTCAATAAATAATAAAAAAATCCATACTTAGAATTTTCATGCTCAAACACATAGTCAACAGGTAGCCCACTATTAGTCTAAGCCAGAATGATGGTTTGAGGCCCTTATATGCATGGAAAATACATAAAATTATTAAAATTATTCATCATGACCATTTCAAGGTACCCATTCCTCTAATTTATCTAGACAAATAATGGGTATACCCACTATTTTATCTCAAACCAAGCCCTATCTATAATAGTTGGTTATGTGGGTTGAAGGGTGGATCCATGGCCATGAAAGGTTTGTAGATATTTTGGGATCAATATAAGGTTTTGGAATAGTGAAAAATAATGGTTAAGATCATAATTCAGCCTATAAATATGTTAATATTTAGTTTTACATCAAGTGCCCTTGGAGATAGACTAATGTAAACAAGCACACAAGCCTACTCATAGACCTTACTATCATATTAAGGTTCCTAAAATATCTTAAATAAATTTGGGTGGTTAATTAGGGGTGTAATAATATGTTTAAGACCATGATAAGGAGGTTTCAAGTGAAAATAAGTGATAAACAAGGTAAAGTGTCTTCAAAACCTTGCTCAAGCCACTCTCTTAGATACAATCAACTTGAGAGCCAACATAAAGCGATCACCCACTTCACCACATAGATGCTCAAGGCCAAAGATATTATAAAACTTTAAGTATATTTTTATACTAAAGATTATTGAAATATTGGTTTGGATTTGGGGGCTAAGTTTTATAAACAACTGTTAAGAAAATAACTAGTCAAAATTGGTCTACATACAACCCTAGTGCCACCTTCAATAGTGCTATCTCCACACATCCTTTCATGTTAACCTAGGAAATTCATGGAATATGAGGAGGTATGTGAACTATATATTTATGGAAATTATTCCTAATTTGGATGTTTGTATATTATGAATCATCGTTAAGATGGTGGATGTCTCAAACCCTATATAAACCCCACAAGTAACCCCATGGTAAAATTTGCCGTCAAAACCCATAGAGATGAAATTATTTGATAATGAAAAGACCTTTAAGGTCTCCTTAATCTTTTTAATCATCATAGTGACTCACTAATTTGAACGTGTAAGATCCAAAGTATATAGAATAGTCCTATAAGTGTTAGTTTGAACTAAAGAGCAAGGAGATAGGGAGTGATTGTGTTCAAAATAAATTAAAGGAGGGAAAATGAGTCTTAGATAATCTAAACAAGTCTTGTAAAATCTACCAAAGTGACCTCCATGACTGGTTCCATAAGCAGATAAACACAAGTGTTGAGATAGATGACGGTGTTTTTTTAAAGGAAGTCAAATGGCCTAATTAGGTCAATGGTGCTACTCCATAAGACTTATAATGTAATATTAAGGTTGTATACAATTAAGGAGTGTCTCAATAACTTAGGGTTTAATCCAATGCTCAAATTTCACGTTTGCAAATAGAATGATTCATTAACTCCACTGTGACTATGTTACCACAAGGTGGAACAAAGGGCCATTTTCATGTCAATAACACTTTGAACCTTTAGGAGAGGAATTATCATGGTGTTAAAAAACATCCTTATCACCTTAAACCTTATAAGTATCTAATGTGTATCATTTTACCTATAGACACATAAGAGTTACTTAGTGAGTATGTTTCTCCTACAAAGATCATCTTCAAATGCTCATCACAATTTGTATGATATGCATGGGGAGACCAAAATTTTATGGAAGGTGGTGAAGTCTATTGGACTTAATTTGGCATAATTAGTTCAGAGATCTAAGCTATGATATCTATGAACCATCCCTAAGACCCTCAAACACTCTTAAACCCCCATTAAACCCTAATAGTGATTCAATAAAGAAGGTTTAATGAAAAGTAAATTCAAATGCTTATAAATTGTTTGCCTAATAATTGGATAATGTTGCTAGCTAAGAGGGACTCATGTCTATGGAACCTAATGGTATGGAAACCATACAGGCACCTCTTAAAAGTGCATGTTTGTAAGGTTTTGGGTGTAAGATGTGTTTTATAGCCTAACCAAGGGTTCCAAACTATTGAAAAGGTAAGCTCAAGACTTATTATACTCTTACAATGCCAAAATTATCCATGAAGTGAATTTCAAGTGTCTCTATTATCTTCTCATAAATAGCCAATTTGTGAAGTCAGTTCAAGTGGCCTAGTCATGTCAGGATAATGTGTTTGTAGGTGAATAACACTTTTGATATCTCAATTACAGTGCATAGGGGTTAATATAAAAATTATCTAAGTATTATAAGATAATTTTGGATCTTATTTTATCTATTTGATTATTCAAGCAGTGAAAATGAGTAGAAATATGAAGAACAAGTATAATAAGCCTACTTAACTTATAAGTAGAAGAGCATAACAAGCATAGAATTTCATGGTGGAATTGATGAATCACCATGAATAATTGGTAAATATAATCCAACTAATCATATCCCAAATTAAATACCATTATGATAGGTAGTAACAGTTTTAAGGATAAATCTATAGACACATTAAAGGAAAGGTTGCTCAACACCTCTTAGAGGCCTATCCATACCCAAGTTGCATTATGTAACTATAATTAGAGGTAATATTAGGATATTTTTATTATGTTAAATTATTTAATTAATTTAAATAGGGGACTTAATACTGGACAAATTTGGCCCACATACAAAGCTTTTGCCTAGATAGCTCAGTTGAGCAGAGTTCCTGATTGAATAATGATCAATTGACTTAGAAATAGGTCTAAGATTGAAAAATAAAGGATTAAATAGGTTTTTCATGGTGATAATGACCTTCATAGACATAAATAAGGTTTCACAAGTCTCAAAAACTCATTTTGAGCCTTGAAAGTTATTACACAAGCATAAAAGAGCCAAATCATCATTAGCATGTCATGAAAAAATGGGTAGATCATTGTAGTTATGTAATGTCCCCACTTTAGTAGTGACTTACTCAGTTTTAGGCATACTTAATATTAATATTAAGTTATTAGGATGTAGTTGAGGCCAATTTGATGATTGGATTTGATACTCTTCACCGAGAGCTTTCTGGCAAGCTATCACTTGCGCCATTTGGAGTCCGGTTGATAGTATATTTTAATGCCTAAAGTGCTATAAAAAGTAACATTTAACCCAATTTCAAGATATTAAGTGTTACTTTAAATATTTAATTTATGGGGATGATACCCAAGGGAGACATAAGCAAGATTTTAATGGATGGATTGTTACACATCCATTATCCCACATTACTCGAGTGAGTTGAGTCACCCCTTGGAGAAAGGATAAAGGGAAGTGCTTGTGGCTTCTTTAGGCATGTTGGATAAGAAGAAAATAATTTTTGCACTTGTAGTTTGTGGGTTACTTGAGGCATTTGGGAATGTCCTTCTCATTTGTAGCACTCTAGACATCAATCCTTAGGATTAGTCTTTGTAGTTTATGCTTTTAGCCACTGTAGTAGCCGTGCCATAGTAGCAGCCATGCCATTATAGTAGCCATGCCACTATAGCAGCCATGCCACTATAGCAGTCATGTCATTGTAGTAGCTCATCACTATAGCAACTCATCACTATAACAGCCACATCACTATAACATCTCATAGCATCCTAGAGAGTTCATAGATACAAGCCTGCAGAGTCTATAGAAATCAACCTGCATCCTATGGAGTCTGTAGAAGCAATCCTAAAAATTCTATAGACATAGCCTACAAAGTTTGTAGAAGCTCTGTACTAGCCTATAGATTCCATAGAAGTAGCTTGTAGAGTTCTTAGATGTAGTCTGGAGAGTCTGTAGAAGTATTGGACCAGCTTATAGAGTCTATAGAAGTAGCCTATAGAGTTCATAGTTTCTGCCTATAAAGTTTGTAGATTCAGCCACAAAGTCCATAGAATCAACCTGTAGAGTCCATAGATTTCATCTTGTAGAGTCCATAGATTTTAGCCTATATAGTCTGTAGATTTTAGCCTATAGAGTCCATAAATTTCAGCCTATAGAGTCCATAGATTTCAGCCTACAGAGTTCATAGATTTTAGCCTACAGAGTTTGTAGTTTTGTTGGATGGAGAAAAAAATGAACGCACCTTCATCACTCATTGGGATATTCACTTAAAATGATGTTCATATGATCACTAGAGTATTTAGTGAGTTACTGTGTGATGGAATTATACTCATTTTTTCAATTAATATAGATATAGTGTGTTGGTTATTTTAGCTATGTATATCTATGCTTGCAATTTTATATTTATGTTACATGCATTAGTCTTTGTAAAACACAAAAAAAGCAATACTAGAAAACCTTCCAGAGTCATAAGGAGTTCCTATTGGGTTAGTTTTGGGTGTAACAGGGGTGCCCATTATAGTGGTATCAGAGCCTATTTTTCCTACCATCTTGTGAGGTTTCATGCATCCAACACATCAGTACTTCTTGAGGAGAAACTGGACAAACCTAGACTTACAATTTTTTTGGAGATTGAAGAGGAGGGTGACCCTTCTTCAGCACTAGCCATGGGTGACAAATATGGGGAAAGGGGAGAACCTAACACTAGGATGATGCTCAGTGATGTTGCTAGGGGGCAAAGGGAGCTACAAGCCACATTGTAGCAGATGGCTCTAGAAATTACACAACACTTGACTAGAGTAGATCAAGGAAATAATGCCAACCAGGGTAATAATGCTAACCAGGTAGGTAGACAAGGTAATGGAGATGCATCGATTAATAGAGGAGCCT
Organism: Torreya grandis; assembly: GCA_037957365.1. Classification (NCBI taxonomy): domain Eukaryota; kingdom Viridiplantae; phylum Streptophyta; class Pinopsida; order Cupressales; family Taxaceae; genus Torreya; species Torreya grandis. Next base: position 503,769 of record JARHVA010007902.1, on the reverse strand, counting down.
AGACATATGCTAGAGCAGGTTCTTCTACTATAAGACCACTCATGCCATAATTCCCTCTGAGATAAAATGACCAGGATAACGTTACTCCTACACAGCAGGAGATATAGGACCAAATATTGGAGGATTGGAGAAATGTTGGACCAAATTTTCAAGGTAAAATGTCCTTCAAGGAGTATATGGATGTTTGACTCAAGCATATGCCCATGAGAGGAAATAGGCAACAAAATCATGAGATGAGGAAGAAGTTGGGAAAGTTGTCTATTCCATATTATGATGGTATAGGGAAGACTTCAACACGAACATGGGTCCATAAGTTAGACACTTATTTCAAGCTTAATCCCATGCCTGAGGAGGATGTGATTAAGTATGCTACATTTCACTTGGATGGGAGTGCCCATGAGTGGTGGCATCATAGTATGGTCACACTTGTCCATAACCAGATAGATACCTATGCAGAACTTACTGAGAGACTCATTGATAGATTTGACACTAAGGACCTAAAATTGCATTTCAAGGAGCTAACGTAGCTTAAACAATGGGGTTCTATGGAGGCCTATATCATCAAGTTCCAAAAGCTAAAAATATTGGTAATAGATATATCTGAAAGGAGACTCATTGTTCTTTTCATGGATGGGCTTTTTGATCCCTTACGAGGATGGGTAAAGGGACATAACCCCTCTTCACTAATAAAGGCCATTAAGAAAATGAGAGACCTAGCATCTTCTTCCTACAAGAGTAAACTTCACTCTAAGGACTCTCATTTTAAAAAGGATAAGGAAAGAAAGACATTTTAGAAGGACCCTCAATGGCCTAAGGTGGAAACTAAAGGGTTGGACAGTGACACCCTCAATGAGCTCAGGAAGAAAAAACTATGTTTTCATTGTAGGGAGCCATGGAATCTCTCCCATAAATGTCTACTTAAGGTGAAGGCTAAGCCAATGGAGTATTTTTTAGTAGATGAATCACCTTCCAAAGACAAGGGGTAGCATTTAGATTCAAAATCTAGTCAAGGCAATAACACTATTGAGGAAAGTTCAAATGATGAGAAGTCTCTTGCTAGATTAACAAGGGTCCAGAAGGCCATTACCTTTAAGGTAAGAGGGATGATTCAGGTGCAGCGTGTGGTTTCATTGATAGACATAGGGGTAATGCATAACTTTATCGATGCAAAATTGGTGGCCAAGAGAGGACTTTAGACCCAAGAACACACAGGGTTTAGAGTCATGGTGGCCAATGGCCACAAGTTATTATGCACCCAGAAGATTTCAAACTTTCACATCATATTGGGAGGAGATTATGAGTTGGAGGATGATTTCTATTTAGTTGACATGGGTGATTATGATGTCATATTGGGAATTATGTGGATGGCATCTCTAATAGAGTTTACCTTCAACTTGGCTAAGTTGGAGATGAGGTTTCAACATCAGGGTAGGAAGGTGGTGCTTCAAGGTTTACCTAATGGGGGGCTTAGGGTGGTATCATTAAAGAGGATGGAATGGTTATTTAGACATGATGATGTAGAATGGGTAGCTAAATGTTTGATCATGTCTACACCTCCATAGCCGCAAGATAAAAGCTATCATCCAGATGTATAGGAGATCATTTCTAGGCATGATAAGGTGTTTGGTAGCATTCCACATGGGGTTCCTCCCAAGAGGGGTATAGAGCATGTTGTCGAGCTAGAGGAGGGGGCTAAACCAGTTATCATCACCCACTAATACCATCTTAAAAAACATAAGGATGAGATAGAGAAGTTGATAAAGGAGCTATTAGAGATGGGGCATATTAGGCTGAGCAAAAGCCCCTTTGCTTTAGAATTTATTTTGGTAAAGAATAAGGATGGGACAATGCATATGTGCATTTATTATATAGTTTTCAATAAGAAGACAATTAAGAATAGGTACCCCATCTCTAGGATTGATGATCTGATTGATGAGCTGCATGGGGCACGATATTTCTCTAAGATAGGCTTACGTTCAAGATACCATCATATCAGAATGTGAGTAGAGGACATAGAAAAAAATGCCTTCAAGTGTCACTACAGGCACTTTGATTTTTTCGTTATGCCATTTGGGCTAACCAACACTCTAGCTACCTTTTAGAGTTGTATGAATCAGGTGTTTAGAGGGTAGCTCCAAAGATTTGTATTGATATTCTTTGATGGCATCCTGGTATTTAGTAGGATGTGGGAGGAGCACCTACAGTAGTTAGAGGAGCTATTGGTCATTTTAGAGAAGGAATCACTGTATGCCAAGGAATCAAAGTGTGAGTTTGGCATGACAAAGTTTCTATACCTTGGCCATATTATCAGTGCTGAAGGAGTTCAGGTGGATCCACAAAAGATCAAGGCAATTATTGATTGGCCTACTTTAACAAGCCTTACACAACTCACAGGGTTTTTTGGATTATGTGGATTTTATAGGAGATTTATGAAGGGATTTTCATAGACTTTAGCACCATTAATAGACCTCACCAAGAAGGGTGCTTTTGTATGGATAGAGGTAGCACAACAGTGTTTTGAACATTTCAAGTGGGTGATGTCTTTGTGTTCAGTTTTAGCTCTACCCAACTTCATGAAGCCTTTTGAGCTTCATTGTGATGCATCAGGTGATGGGATTAGAGCAATATTGATGTAGGAGAAGCACCCAATTGCTTTTGAGAGTAGGAAGCTTTGAGCGGTGGAGAGGAGCTATTCTATTTATGATCGAGAGATGTTGGCCATCATGCATGCCTTGGCCAAATTTTGATCCTACTTAGTTGGAGGGAAGTTTGTGATCAAGATGGATCACAATAGCATAAAGTATTTCATGGGCTAGTGAGACTTGAATGATAGGTAGTATAAATGGGTCACTAAATTATAGGCCTATGACTTTGACATTGAGTTTGTCAAAGGGAAGAAGAATGTAGTAGCTGATGCCTTATCTAGAAGACCTCACATTTGTGCTCTAGTAAAAATTTTAGGAGATTGGCGGGTCAAGATTATATTAGAATATGCCAAAAATGCTTGGGCTTCAAGATTGATTTCTGGTACTAAACAAGATGATCGCTATGAGGTGATAGATGGGTTGATCAGATTTTAGGGTAAAATTTATTTGATCTCATCATCACACTTAAGAGAGATGATACTAAGGGCATTTCATGATGCACCTACAGCTAGGCATCCAAGGGTTTTCAAGACCTACAGGTAGATTTGAGAGTAGTTCTCATGGAGAGGGCTCAAGGATGATGTTCAGAGGCATGTCAAGGAGTGTGAAATTTGTAAATAGAATAAGGAAGAGCACACATTTCTTGATAGTTTACTACAACCCTTACCCATTCTAGACTGAAAATGGGAAAGCATATCTATGGACTTCATCACTGGCCTACCATGAGTGCAGGGAAGAGATTTCATTTATGTGGAGGTAGATAGATTGATGAATTTTGCTCACTTCTTTACTATTCCCTCTACTTACATAGTAGCTCAGGTGGCAGATTTGTTCTTCAAGGAGGTTTTTAGGTTGCATGGGTTACCAATATTTATTATCAGTGACAGGGATAGCAAGTTCAAGAGCACCTTTTGGTGGGAGTTGTTCAAGCTATGCAGTATAGACCTTATACCTAGTACGAGCTACCATCCTTAGATAGATGGGCAAACAAATATAGTAAATAAATGGGTGGAAGGTTATTTTCAAAACTATGTGACTATGCAGCAGAGAGCTTGGGTCAAGTGGTTACACATGGGGGAGTATTGTTACAATACCATGCATCACATGACCATCAGGATGACTCCATTTATTGAATTGTATGGGTATGAAGCCCTAAGCTTCATGGATATGGTTTTGGGGGACAGCAAAGTGCCCAAAGCTAAAGACCTATTGAAGGATAGTTAAGATATCTTGAGAGTGCTCAAGGGGAATATACAATAGGCTTAAAATTAGTATATGTTGTATGATGATCAGCATAGGGTGGAGTGCAATTTTGAGGTAGGGGACATGGTTTATTTGAGGCTACAACCACATAGGTAGTCATTGCTCAAGAAGAGTGAAGTAGAGAAGCTAAAGCCTAGATTTTATGGCCCCTATAGGGTGATTCAAAGAGTGGGTGAAGTCACATATGAGCTTGAGATTTTAAAGGGTAGTCAGGTGCACAATGTATTTCATGTGTCTAGTCTTAAGAAAGCCAATGGTCAAAGTGTAGTACCTTCTATAGAATTACCCCCTTTGGATGAGGATGGGAGGCTCATGTTAGAACCTAAGGCTATTCTAGACACCGGAGAGAGGAAACTCAGAAATAGGATAGTGAAAGTATTTGGTTAGTTGGAAAGACCTTCCAGAAGAGGATGCTACATGGGAGAGTGAACAAGTTATTCAATAGGTTGGGTTGAGATTGCTTGAGGACAAGCAATTCCAAGGGGACAAACTATAATGTCCCCACTTTAGTAGTGACTTACTCAGTTTTAGGCATACTTACTATTCATAGTAAATTAGCAGGATGTAGTAGAGGCTAGTTTGATGATTGGATTTGATACTCCTCACTAAGAGCTTTTTGACAAGCTATCACTTATGCCATTAAGAGTCTGGTTGCTAGTACATTTTAATGCCTAAAGTGCTATAAAAAGTAACATTTAACCCAATTGCAAGATATTAAGTGTTACTTTAAATATTTACTTTATGGGGATGATACCCAAGGGAGACATAAGAAATATTTTAATGGATGGATTATTGCACATCCTTTATCCCACATTGCTAAAGTGAGTTGAGTCACTCCTTGGAGAAAGGATAAAGGGAAGTGCTTGTGGCTTCTTTAGGCATGCTAGATAAGAAGAAAATAATTGTTGCACTTGTAGTTTGCAAGTTACATGAGGCATTTGAGAATGTCCTTCTCATCTGAAGCACTCTAGACATCAATCCTTGGGATTAGTCTTTGAAGTTTGTGCTTTTAGAAAATGTAATAGTGGCACCACTATAACAACCACACCACTATAGTAGTCATGCCACTATAGTAGTTGTGCCACTATAGCAACCATGCCATTGTATTAGTCTCATCACTATGGCAACTCATCACTATAGCATCTCGTAGCATCCTGGAGGGTTCATAGATATAAGCCTACAAAGTCTATATAAATCAGCCCATAGCCTATAGAGTCCATAGAAGCAAGCCTGTAGAGTCCATAGAAGCTCTAGACCAGCCTATAAAGTCTGTATAAGTAGCCTATAGAGTCTGTAGATGTAGTCTGTAGAGTCCATAAAAGCACTAGACTAGCCTATAGAGTCCATAGAAGCAACCTATAGAGCCTGTAGTTTCTACGTACAAAGTTCATAGATTTAGTTGTAGAGTCTATAGAATCATCCTGTAGAGTCCATAGATTTCATCTTGTAGAGTCCATAGATCTATTAGTTTTAGCCTATAGAGTCCATAGATTTTAGCTTGCAGAGTCTGTAGATTTCAGCTTGTAGAGTCTATAGATTTTAGCCTACAAAGTTCATAGATTTCATCCTACATGGTCTGTAGATTTTACCCTACAGAGTCTGTAGTTCCATTGGATGAAGAACAAAATGATTGCGCCTTCAACACTAATTGGGATATAAACTTAAAATGATGTTCATACGATCACTAGAGTATTTAGTGAGTTATCGTGTGACGGCAGTCTACTCATTTACTCATTTTTGCAATTAATATAAATACAATGTGTTTGTTATTTTAGCTATGTATATCTATGCTTGCAATTTTATATTTATGCTACAAGCATTACTCTTTGTAAAACACACAAAAAAAGTAATACCAGCAAACCTTTCGAAGTCATAAGGAGTTCTTGTAGGGTTAGTTTTGGGTGTAACAAGGGTGCCCATTACAAGTTACATATTTAATAAATTCACTTAGGATGCCTCTAAAGGACAAAATATTTCATGGAAATAAATTTATTCATTACTATATCATCCTCTACAACTTTCATATCTTGATGTCTTTTCTATCTCAAGATATAAATATTTAAAGACAAATAAGTAGTATGGGATGTGCATGGGAATGTCAAGTTAAAGTTGTAGAAAATAGCCATTTGAATTCAAAAGTTACAAGGATGAACACATGGATAACAAGTGTCAAGATTGTATAAGCTCTAATCAAATCTAATGGCACACAAACAATTGATAGTGTCAGTGGGTCCTAAAGATCCAATGGTGCACATTTAATAATACATCAAAGATCAACATCAAATGGAAGTCAATAAGTCAATGAATCCTAAAGATGAATATAGTGAGGATAAGTTTATAAATAATTAAATATTAGAGTAGATTTAATAATGAATAGTGACTAATAATGTTAGTCGGCCCAAATAGATCTATAGTGCATGTTTGATCATGTAATTTTAAGATCAATGGTGAATGAGAGGTTAAAAAGTCATTGGATCCTCAAAACCAATGCAGAGCTAATAGATGGCACAAATTGATAATCTCAAATCAAGATCGATGGTTAATATTAAAAGTCTAAATCTAAGGGACTTTAATGGAGATTAAATTCAACCTAGGTTGAACTAGAGGAATATTTCAAAGGATGCCATTGAAGATCATTCAAGACCCCTATTAGAGGATCCAATGCATGTAAACTTAGTTTATTATGGTTTCAATGTTGCTTCATAAAAGGAGATCCTCATGTGTAGTTGAAGTTTAATCACGATTAAATTTTTAAAGGAAATATGTTTGTTTAAACCTAATATATGCTATAATGAAGCTATACAAGCTATGGATCTTTGTCAACATAATGACTATATGAAAAACAATAATTTGAATTGGTTTCCAATCTATAGTAGAGATATATATTTAAGATTAGAATAGATGAAAAAATAAATGAGACATGGTAGAGTGTCTCATATTTCAACTTAGTCATAGTTCTGATAAGTAAGTACCATAACTTAACGCAGATATGGCATGGGTCTATCTAAATTAAAGGTATGAGGACTTTGTACTTATAGTGAAATTAAGTGAAAAGTGGTATGGAAGTTCAAATAAATATATTTAGAGATTATAGAAAGTAGTTCGACCATTCATTTTTGTTTTATAGCCTTTAAATATTGTTTCCAATAGTAAGATCATGACTCACCATCCTCAAATAGATTCTTGTCTTATAGTGTATTTCTCAGCCAATGCGAGGAGCTTGAATAATATTGGATAAAATGAAGGCTAATTTCTTGATAAAGGATCATTCTTAATATCCTCATTTTTGACCACTTTTTAGGGTGTTTTCAAGATCTTGATTTTATGGATTAGTTTTATTTTTTCCATTAATGTAATCTCTCATTGATTCTTAGAACTCTTCTATGTTTGCATTAATTACTTCCTAAACCTATTCTATAAAATACTTATGTAATTAGATTGATTTTGAGGTTGTGTGAGCTATTATTGTCTTGTGCTAATCTAGTGTGGGTTCAATATTATGGGAATCTTCCATTTTATTTGGTGCATCACATTTTATCCTTTTTAGGATCCCTTTTCCACTCTCTAACCCTTTTCCATATAGTAGCATTAGTTTAGGTGATCCATCAGGAGGAAACTAGCCTTCTCTGAAGGTTCAACCCCACCATAGGTGACCTATAGCCTATGGTTGGTACCATGGTTTAGATTAATTGTAGTGTCTATAGATGCAGTCTGCAGTGTCTGTAGAAGCACTAGACTAGCCTGTAGAGTCCATAGAAGCAACCTATAGAGTCTTTAGTTTCCACCTTCAAAGTTCATAGATTTAGCCATAGAGTCTATAGAATCAACCTACATAGTCCATAGATTTCATCTTGTAGAGTCCATAGATCTAGCAATTTCAGTCTGTAGAGTCCATAGATTTCAGCTTGCAGAGTTTATAGATTTCAGCCCATAGAGTCCATAGATTTTAGCCTACAGAGTTCGTAGATTTCATCCTACATAGTCCATAGATTTTAGCCTACAGAGTCCGTAGTTCCATTGGATGAATAACAAAATGAATGCACCTTCAACACTCACTAGGATATTCACTTAAAATGATGTTCATACGATCATCAGTGTATTTAGTGAGTTACCATGTGATGGCATTGTACTCATTTACTCATTTTTGCAATTAATATAAATATAGTGTGTTGGTTATTTCAGCTATGTATATCTATGCTTACAATTCTATATTTATGTTACATGCATTAGTATTTGTAAAACACACAAAAAAAGCAATACCAATAAACCTTTTGAAGTCATAAGGAGTTCTTGTTGGGTTAGTTTTGGGTGCAATAGGGGTGCCCATTACAAGTTAAGTATTTAATGAATTCACTTAAGAGGCCTCTAAAGGAAAAAATATTTCATGGCAATAAATTTATTCATTCCTATATCATCCTCTACAACTTTCATATCTTGATGTCTTTTCTATCTCAAGATATAAATATTTAAAGATAAATAAGCAGTCTGGGATGTGTGTGGGAATGTCAAGTTAAAGTTGTATCAAATAGCCATTTGAATTCAAAGGTTACAAGGACGAACACATGGATAACAAGTGTCAAGATTGTATAAGCTCTAATCAAATCTAATGGAACACAATCAATTGATAGTGTCAGTGGGTCCTAAAGATCCAATGTTGCACATTTAATAATACATCAAAGATCAACATCAAATGGATGTCAATAAGTCAATGAATACTAAAGATGAATATAGTGAGGGTAAGTTTATAAATTGTTAAATATTAGAGTAGATTTAAGAATGAACAATGACTAATAATGTTAGTGGGTCCAAATAGATCTACAATGCATGTTTGATCATGTAATTTTAAGATCAATGGTGAATGAGAGGTTAAAAAGTCAATGGATCTTCAAAACCAATGTAGAGCTAATAGATGGCACAAATTTTGAATCTCAAATCAATATTGATGGTCAATATTAAAAGTCTAAATCTAAGGGACTTTAATGGAGATTAAATTCAACCTAGGTTGAACTAGAGCAATATTTCAAAAGGATGCCATTGAAGATCAATCAAGACCTCTATTGGAGGATCCAATGCATGTAAACTCAGTTTATTATGGTTTCAATGTTGCTTCATAAAAGGAGATCCTCATGTGTAGTGGAAGTTTAATCACTATTAAATTTTTGAAGGAAATATGTTTGTTTAAACCTAATATATTCTATAATGAAGCTATACATTCTGTGGATCTTTGTCGACATAATGACTATATGAAAAACAATAATTTGAATTGGTTTCCAGTCTATAGTAGAGATATATATTTAAGATTAGAATAGATGAAAAAATAAATGAGACATGGTAGAGTGTCTCATATTTCAACTCAATCATAGTTCTGATAAGTAAGTACCATCACTTAACGTAGATATGGCATGGGTCTATCTAAATTAAAGGTATGAGGACTTTGTCCTTATAGTGAAATTAAGTGAAAAGTGGTATGGAAGTTCAAAGAAAGATATTTAGAGATTATAGAAAGTAGTTCGACCATTCATTTTTGTTTTATAGCCTTTAAATATTGTTTCCAATAGTAAGATCATGACTCACCATCCTCAAATAGATTCTTGTCTTATAGTGTATTTCTCAGCCAATGAGAGGAGCTTGAATAATATTAGAGAAAATGAAGGCTAATTTCTTGATAAAGGATCATTCTTAATTAGATTAAAATATGGTGGAGATTACAAGAAATGTGGTGATAGCTCATTGATTGATTTTTTTATGCACACTCTTCCTCTCTTCTCACTCCTTTTCTCTATATTACCCATTCTTTCTCATTTGTAAAATGATGATCATTTTTGGGAGTATTAGGGGAATCTCTAAGATATTGCAAGATATTATCCTCTTGATTTGGATAAACCTTATCAAGTATTTGTAATAACTACCTCTTAATGTAATCAAATACTTTATTTACCCATCTCTTGTCTTGGATCTATGTTGAGTGAGTTGTGCATGATGGCCTTGTTAAAGAGATTCTTCCATATCCATTATCCTCATTTTTGACCTCTTTTTAGGGTGTTTTCAAGATCTTGATTTTATGGATTAGTTTTATTTTTTCCATTAATGTAATCTCTCATTGATTCTTAGAACTCCTCTATGTTTGCATTAATTACTTCCTAAACCTATTCTATAAAATACTTATGTTATTAGATTGATTTTGATGTTGTGTGAGCTATTATTGTCTTGTGCTAATCTAGTGTGGGTTCAATATTAGGGAGTCTTCTATTTTATTTGGTGCATCACATTTTATCCTATTTAGGATCCCTTTTCCAATTTCTAACCCTTTTCACTACAGTAGCATTAGTTTAGGTGATCCATTAGGAGGAAACTAGCCTTCTCCCAAGGTTCAAACCCACCATAGGTGACCTATAGCCTATGGCTGGTACCATGGTGTAGATTAATTGTAGAGTCTATAGATGCAATCTGTAGGGTCCGTAGAAGCATTGGACCAGCCTACAAAGTCCATAGAAGCAACCTATAGAGTTGGGTAGTTTCCACCTACAAAGTTCATAGATTTAGCCATAGAGTCTATAGAATCAGCCTGTAGAGTCCATAGATTTCATCTTGCAGAGTCTATAAAGCTAGCAGTTTCAGCCTCTAGAGTCCATAGATTTCAGCTTGCAGAGTTTGTAAATTTCAACCTGTAGAGTTGATAGATTTTAGCCTACAAAGTTCATAGATTTCATCCTAGAGAGTTTGTAGATTTTAGCCCATAGAGTTCATAGTTCCATTGGATGAAGAACAAAATGAATTCACCTTTAGTACTCACTGAGATATTCACTTAAAATGATGTTCATACGATCACCAGAGTATTTAGTGAATTACCTTGTGACGGCATTGTACTCATTTACTCATTTTTGAAATTAATATAAATATAGTGTGTTGGTTATTTTTGCTGTGTATAACTATTCTTTCAATTCTATATTTATGTTACATGCATTAGTCTTTATAAAACACAAAAAAAAAGTAATACTAGCAAACCTTTCGAAGTCATAAGGAGTTCCTACTAGGTTAGTTTTGGGTGCAACAGGGGTACCCATTACAAGTTACGTATTTAATAAATTCACTTAGGAGGCCTCTAAAGGACAAAATATTTCATGGAAATAAATTTATTCATTCCTATAACATCCTATACAACATTCATATCTTGATGTCTTTTCTATCTCACATATAAATATTTAAAGATAAATAAGTAGTCTAGCATGTGTGTGGGAATGTCAAGTTAAAGTTGTAGCAAATAGCCATTTGAATAGAAAAGTTACAAGGATGAACACATGGATAACAAGTGTCAAGATTGTATAATCTCTAATCAAATCTAATGGCACACAAACAATTGATAGTGTCAGTGGGTCCTGAAGATCCAATGGTGCACATTTAATAATACATCAAAGATCAACATCAAATGGAGGTCAATAAGTCAATGAATCCTAAAGATGAATATAGTGAGGATAAGTTTATAAATCATTAAATATTAGAGTAGATTTAACAATGAACAATGACTAATAATGTTAGTGGTCCCAAATAGATCTACAGTGCATGTTTGATCATGTAATTTTAAGGTCAATGGTGAATGAGAGGTTAAAAAGTCAATGGATCCTCAAAACCAATGCAGAGCTAATAGATGGCACAAATTGAGAATCTCAAATCAAGATCGATGGTCAATATTAAAATTCTAAATCTAAGGGACTTTAATGGAGATTAAATTCAACCTAGGTTGAACTAGAGCAATATTTCAAAGGATGCCATTGAAGATTAGGCAAGACCTCTATTGGAGGATCCAATGCATGTAAACTCAGTTTATTATGGTTTCAATGTTTCTTCATAAAAGGAGATCCTCATGTGTAGTGGAAGTGTAATCACTATTAAATTTTTTAAGGAAATATGTTTGTTTAAACCTAATATATTCTATAATGAAGCTATACATTCTGTGGATCTTTGTTGATATAATGACTATATGAAAAACAATAATTTGGATTGGTTTCCAATCTATAGTAGAGATATATATTTAGGATTATAATAGATGAAAAAATAAATGAGACATGGTAGAGTGTCTCATATTTCAACTCAGTCATAGTTTTGATAAGTAGGTGCCATCAGTTAATGCAGATATGACATGGCTCTATCTAGATTAAAGGTATGAGGACTTTGTCCTTATAGTGAAATTAAGTGAAAAGTGGTATGGAAGATCAAAGCAAAGATATTTGGGGATTATAGAAAGTAGTTGGACCATTCATTTTTGTTTTATAACCTTTAAATATTTTTTCCAATAGTAAGATCATGACTCACCATCCTCAAATAGATTCTTGTCTTATAGTGTATTTCTCAGCCAATGAGAGGAGCTTGAATACTATTGGAGACAATGAAGGCTATGTTTTTGATAAAGGATCATTCTTGTTTAGATAAAAATATGGTGGAGATTACAAGAAATGTGGTGATAGCTCATTGATTGATTTTTTTATGCACACTCTTCCTCTCTTGTCATTCCTTTTCTCTATATTACCCATTCTTTCTCATTTGTAAAATGATGATCATTTTTGGGAGTATTAGGGGAATATCTAAGATATTTCAAGATATTATCCTCTTGATTTGGATAAACCCTATCAAGTATTTGTAACAACTACCTCTTAATGTAATTAAATACTTTATTTACCCATCTCTTGTCTTGGATCTATGTTGAGTGAGTTGTGCATGATGGCCTTGTTAAAGAGATTCTTCCATATCCATTAGCCTCATTTTGACCTCTTTATAGGGTGTTTTCAAGATCTTGATGTTATGGATTAGTTTTATTTTTTCCATTAATGTAATCTCTCATTGATTATTACAACTCCTCTATGTTTGCATTAATTACTTCCTAAACCTATTTTATAAAATACTTATGTAATTAGATTGATTTTGAGGTTGTGTGAGCTATTAGTGTCTTGTGCTAATCTAGTGTGGGTTCAATATTATGGGAGTCTTCCATTTTTTTTGGTGCATCAAATTTTATCCTTTTTAGGGTCCCTTTTCCACTCTCTAACCCTTTTCCCTATAGTAGCATTAGTTTAGGTGATCCATCAGGAGGAAACTAGCCTTCTCTGAAGGTTCAACCCCACCATAGGTGACCTATAGCCTATGGTTGGTACCATGGTGTAGATTAATTGGAGAGAATATGATGAATCCTCTCCAAGGGTAAAAATTAATGCTAGAATAGTTTCTATCATGCCTAGTGTGACTTTATTGAATTTTAATTCTCACTAAAAGGTTTTTGGTGCTTTCTTTTATTGTAATCAACCTTTAGAGGCACATTTGTTAACACAAATGGAAATTATACTATGAGAATTAGATGGTACAAGTATTCTAGGTGACTAATAATCATTAGTTGGTATATATCATCCCTATTTGATCAAAGTTCATGTTCTTTCATTCCTTATCATTCATATCAAGTTAGCAATGTTTATGGATTCACCCCAAGTGGCCTTCAATATTTAATGTATCATCCTTGTCAAAATTTGCCTCTCTTTAGTCAACCATAAAAGAGACTTAGGGAGAAATGTCTTGATCTTGAAAAATAATTAAGAGAGGTTGATATAGAGGAAAAGTATTATAGGCTACAAAAGAATCTTAAATACCAAGCTTTTATTCAGGAGCAAGAGTTTAGGTTTCAAGAAGAATACTTGGTTAGGCACGACCAAGTCAAGAGTGAAAATGAATGTCAATTGTTCTTGAGATAGAGATCAACCAACCTTTGACCTTAACTACCCTCTTATACTTTTGTTCATGATCAAGCCTAATTCCCTAGTCAACCTTGTCAATTTTCATCCTCATCAAGAGAGAAACAAGTCACTAAAAACCATTCAACTAAGGAACATCAAGCCATCCCATCTTGTATATTCTCCTATGCCAATAACCCTAACTATGTCATACCCTCTTTTGTGAAACCACCCTCTCCCACATCCATTCAAGGAAAGGAGAAGGTGTTCTTGCCTTATGCATTCCCCTCATAGGGATAAATCAAGGAGAGAATAAAGAAGAGAGAGGAAGTACTAGCTATAGAAGTCTAAGAATTGGTTCAAGAAAAGGGGATATTCCCTATACGTTTCCCTCATGGAATTAAATTCATAAAGGATTTTAGAATAAGAGGTGATAGTTGAGGTAGTCTAAAAGGTAGTCTTAGATGAGGATTTAGTTGTGCCAAAAGTAAATCAAGAAACCATAGCTCAACTCAATGAGCTTGGTACACAAGATTTTTGAGACTCTCTCTCCTTTCCTCAAGAGCCACCAAAAAGAGCCTTCAAAGTACTTAAATATAAGCATAGTCTCTTAAGCTACAAGAAAGGTAAATTTCTTCACCCTCCCACCATCTCTTTGTGGTATATAGAACCTATTTTGCAAAGAATATATGAGGATCTTGTAAGCATAGGTGAACCTGAAGAAGAAAACATAAGGGTTTATGATAAGGAGATGATGATAGGTATACAACTTCATTTAGAGGAGGAGAAATAAGGTCTGGACCAGCTAATATGTCATGGCTTTGACACTGATGAGTTAGAGCTTGAAGGTAGTACTGATGCCTTGATATTTTAAGGGAGGTGTATATGATTTATTATTTTTTGGGAATTATATGTTTAATTCCTAAATAATAAATAGGTATAAGTAGATAAAATTAGTAAATGATATGAAATATTTAATCCATTGATTTTGTTTAAATAAATAGTATTTTTGCATTTTCTAAAAATAGTAATGAGTGAGATAAAAAGTGACTTATTTTATTTTAGGTTGTTATAGCTGAGATAGAGTCTAATACTAGAGGAATGGGATTGGGACACTATCACAAAATGAGATTTGGAGCTCATTTCTTGGTTGGAGAGAACCATTGAAAATAGGACACCCTATTGTCTGGCAATGTAGTCTTGGTCTTATCATTGTTGTCCAAACTACTCACAAAGATATTATTTTTTTTGGGTTTTGTTCACAGTGTCTATGTAAACCTTTGTACCAAACTTTAGATCCTTACTATCAATAAAACTCCATAAAAATCTAATATTTATGTACTTGTGTCTTTTATACAATTAAATAAAATTATGGCAAATAGGGAAAAGGGGTTAGCGTGTAAAGGATACATTGGATGCACTTAACACCCCATGTATGGGCACACTACCTACATACCAATACTATAAGGAGGGATCAAGCTATACGTAGTTCTACCATTGAAGTTATTGGTGAAATAGTGTGATGAAAATGCAAGTAAATGTGAAACTAAATGTACTTGGAATTACTAGGGGATGGTGTAAAGTTTTGAACAAGTTTGAAAGACTATTGGATGGATGTATGTAGAGAATATAGAATAGTTCTTATATAGACTTGCTTGTATTCTTTCTTCTCTCTTGTAAATGAGTGCCAACCGTTCTAAATAGACTTTGAATGGCCTTTTATAGGGTATTTAATGATTGTAGGTTAGGTGAATTCACTTTAAGCTGACATGAATTAGGATAAGGATACAAGATAATATGACCATTTAAACTAAATTTGCACTTGGATAACAATGCCAGAAATAAGACACCGTAAGTTTTAGTGTTATATTCCAAGTTTGGGTGTTGTTATCATGAGGGCAAGAGACGTGGGGGGATGGATTTGTCATGGAAAGATCAACTTTTGTTAGTGAGGGTTAAATTTAGAAGGCTACAAATGATTGGGAAATTTTGAAAACATGCCTATGAGGGTCATGAGAGTAAGCAAGATAGACCTATGGACTGGGTGTCATTAGCCACACTCAAGTTACCAAATTTTGCATTTTATATGACTAAATTTACCCCCATTTATTCTAGTGATACAAAAAAGTAAAATACTAGGATAAAGGCAAAATAGAAAGCATACCTAAACTTACCTATAAAGGTGAATCTCATGAAGCTATGTGATGTTGGATGTGCATAGAGAGAGCATGGTGTGAAGTGTGAATTTGTAATTAAAAACATAGAGTAGATAAATCCTTACTAGATATGATATATCTAAAATAAGAACATATAAAACCTGGGTAAGAGAGAGAGGAAGAGAAAAAAATGAATACACCTCATTGGGTACATGAACCAATATAAAACTTGTTGTGATGGTGGATTATATTGGGTGTGTGTTGAGTAATGTTAGATGATGTTATACCAAGAGTAATATTATGAAAGGAGATGAGTGCTCAATTCCCTAGAAGTGGCTCAAGAATGTAAAGGTAGGCCCTTTGGCTCTATTGTCACATATTAAGTGAAGCTAAAAAATCATGCATGTGTCAATAAATGTTTGTACTATGTGTCTAAACCCCTCTAAATAGGTGGATCAAGAATATAAAGGCTAACTAGTCCTTTGGCTCCATCATTGACCTATGAATTGAAGCTATGAAGCAATACCAATATGAAATATATGTCATATGAGATGGATCCTGAAGCCCATGAATGTATTGTGATCTGATAATGTTGGTGTGGATAGATGAATGTATGCTAGAAACTAGGTCACTCTTGGCCATTTCAAAGGATGGAGATTAGGATTGTATGAAATCCACTTTGAAACTAGTGTAATAGGCTTATGTAAAAGCCAACTCAAGAACTTGGGTACTCGAGAAGTTAAGCTTATATGAAATCTAAACTTGAAAAAGGATGTCAACCACCTATAGACAGAGTAAGGCATGCAACTACTAAGAAATCCTTGGTAAATAAATTGAACTCAAAAAAGGAGGAGAATCAATATACCACACACATTGGGCCCAATCACTAGTGTCTAGGTCATGGATTTTCATTTGAAAGTTATATTAACTACCTAATGTAAAACTAGAAGTGAGATCCATCATGCTACACATTATGCCCCATATATCTATATTCTCTAAGCAAAAACTATACTAAAACATATTGAATTTAGACTATGTGGTATTGATAAAACAATGACTAAACTCACCTTTTTATCTATTTTTGGAAAAAATGACTTTTTTGTTGTCTAAATAGGAGTGTCAAAAATGAGACACCCTACTATCTGGTACTATAGTCCAACTTTGGTGTTGTTACCCAAGGCCAAATCTAATGACTATTTTGGAATCTTTGTTGTGTGCCTCATCTATTCTACCTAATCTGATTGTCTAGATTCTATTTTAAGTGTTCTAAAAACTATTGTTTCAATTAGTAGGAGCTCTTATCTTTGTGATAAAACCCCTATTTATTATCCCCTCTTATGATGGTAGGAATAAGTACCCTACAATGAATACCCTCAAAAGAAGAAGCCCTGTAAGTGTGTTAACCTAAAAATATACATGATATAGAAATGATTATCAACAAGATATCTTGAGATATAGAAGTATTTATATTGAGTGATTGTTAGATCAATAGGAGTATGCCTATATACATATACATATACATATATATATATATATATATATATATATATATATATATATATATATATATATATATATATATATATATATATATATATATAAACTCATGTACAATGTACTAAACTAGAATCAAATGTGTTATTTTCTAGTTGTCACAAAGGGATGGAGCATGATGTCCATCATGACATCCAAGAAAGCAAGATAAATGCATGATATGGATCATGGAAATACCAAAAAGGAAAGTAATAAAATAAGGGTAGAAAAGGGGATAATAAAATAAGGGACATGGGTACATTTCACTTATACTAGAGAGCAAACATATAAGGAATGTTTAAATGTTGCATACACATACCATAGAAATAAGCAAGATTAACACGAGGGTCACATGCACATAAAAGAGTAAAAGTAAGGGAAATTGAAAAATGTCTAAAGTTACACACACATGAATAGTATCAAAGGGAATTGGAAAATGTCCTAAGACACACACACATGAATAGAAACAAATGACATTAGAAAATGCCCTAAGGTACACACATGAAACAAATAAGAACTAGAAATGCAATCCAACAAGCTACATTGAGAAAGAAGAGAAAACATGTAATAGTAGAAATATATAATCACATCTAACTAATCAAAGCAATAGTGAAAGTATGCAAGACATGTTTAGTACAAGACTAGGTATATGCATTAGAGATACATAAATGCTAGATACTAGTGAAATGTCAATCTAATAATCTATGTAATCTAGTAAGTAATGTATATCAACATGATAACTTGGAGTGTGTAGTGTAGGAATGACATGACCTAGATGGTGTATTCATGTGTAAGATTCCCCCAAAGGGTATGTATATCGATGCGTGTCTCAAATGTAGAAGTAGGATGCCCCCTCAATGGATAGAGTGAAGTAGTCAAGGATCTAGATGTCATTACACACACTTAAAGAAGATCAAGTGAAGAATGGTAATGTAGATAAATTAGCAAATAATAGCATGAAATAGCAAATGTAAGGTCTAGCATAGTAGTAACAATGTAAGGCATGGATGATGCATATAATGGAAATGTTTTTTATGTTTTTGGATATATTTGAATGTTTTTAGATTTTGAAATGTTATATTTTTTTATTTTTTTAAAAGAATCTATGTAAAAGAAAGACTTATAAGAAATGATACTAACCTATGAGTCTCAAATGAGACTCCCTGTCATGGTGTCCCGTTTCAAACAAAGGTATTGTGCATGATCATAAAGCATGATGGAAAGGTTAGGACTATGATTATAAAAGATATGTGAATTATAATTATTCTAGAATCTCAAAAGTAAAAACTAACTATGGGGTCCCTCTATAACTTTGAGAAGTGGATGAAACTGTAGGGATCTTAAGGACCCATCTAGAAGTAAGAGAAGCTATCTAAATATGTGCTTTATGTGTAGATGCATGAGATTTCAATGATACTGCTCTAGATGTGAATATTTTAGATGGAAGTTATCTAGCATCCAAAAGTAGTAGAGGTGTAAGAACCCTCTATACTAGTGATGGATGCCTCAACTATGTCTAAATCTATATTGGAGGAAGAACTATAACTAGTGGGGAAATTAAAATTGGTAGAGAATATGGAATTGGTGACTAAAAAAGAGATGGTTCCAAAGTGGAGAGTGGTAAATCATATAGAAATCCAACAAATATAATAACTTGATCAACGTGAATGAATTTCATACATCTATGAACTATAGATGGTACTACTCAAATTTTATGAATCCATGGGTGACTAAGTAATATATCAAAAACCCCTACACTAGGTACTATGGTGAAATATGTGGTCACATGAGTTGGCCTAGTCTATAAAATAAGTACAATCTCACCCAATAAACTTTGTATGTGCCCATTAAATATACTGATAAATATATCTGTCAGAGTGATATCTTGCTTTGAATAGCCCAAATGTTGTAATAATGTAATCGTGCACATATTGACACTAGAACCATTATTGAGGAGAACACTATGAATGGGTTGATTATGAATATGTTCTTTGATAAAGAGTGCATTATAACCTAAATTATCCTTAATAATCTCTTGATCTAGGAAGGATATCAAAGGTCTAGTTAGAACCCTAGACTCATACACACCTATCATACTGCTCAAAGGATGTGACTCAACTAAAGATGTTTGGTATGTAGCTAGTGGAGGATGTGTATGGTATGTGTGGTGAACACCTAATGTGTCCCATTTATCTTGTTTAGAATGCTATGGAAATAGATTTGAGAATATTTTCAAAGCTTTATCCTATGTTGGTTTTACTTGTAGAGTCTCAATTAAATTACCAAGATCAAGTAGGTTATCCTCTATCAAGTCCTATATCTTATGTCTCAAATTGATACATCTATTTATAGTGTGGCCTAGTTCCCTATGAAAATCACAATATGAATGCTGATCATATCCTCATGGAAGAGGATTTATTGGGTCAAATTATTGAATAAGAGGGAGAGTAATGATGTTACATTTTAATAACTATTGTAGAACTCTGGCTACATAAACTGGTAGATTGGTAAATGCACACGAAGAAGGTTTTAATAACACCACATGCTAAGGGGGATCAAAAGCCATATTTATTGTTGGTTGATTTTTATTCTTTTTATCATTGAGTTTAACCTTGTATGGGAATTTTCTATTACTATAGGTTTTTGTGTCTGGGATGCTTGTATACTTAAGTTTGCCTATTAAAATGAGTTTAACTTCTCTTTCCTTTAGTGTATGATGAAATTTAGTGAAGGAATAGAATATTTTAAACATAATAGATTCATGTAATGATGGTATAAGGCTATATTTGAAGAGATCCTATAACTTCTAATCTGCCATGCGTCTAGTCATCTTAGCCAAAGTGGTATTATATTGAAGCACATAGTTTGTGAGATGCTCATTTGATTTTTGTTTTTGTTGTGAAATTTGTGCATAAGAGACCTTATAACCAATTTTGATACTAAAACATGATAGGAACATGTTAGCTAAAGGATTGAATGCATTAACCAACATTCAATAAAATATAGAACCATTGTAAAGCATAATCCTTTAGACTCCATCGAAATAACTTGATAAGTAGTTAGTCATTTGGTAAATATTCCAAGCATGCTACATGAAAAACTCATAAATATATCTTTGGATCACCCTTTCCATCATAAAGAGTAATATTAGGTTAAGTAGAACCTAGTGGTAAGGGTCTAAAAGCAATATGATGTGCCAATGGTGTATGTAAAAGTGCTAAAGAATCCAAAGCCTACATAGGTCTAGTGGTACATTTCTCAATATGTAGCACCTTGGATTGAAGAGATCATATCTCTTGCATAAGGGCTGCCACATTAGGATATAGGGATGTAATAGTTATATTGGTAGCATAGAGGTAGGTTGGGTTGTTATAGGGGGTTTTTGAGACATAGTTACCTCTATAGTGTCATTTTCAATTGGTTGCTTTATAGGAATAGAAAACTCAACTTTTTTAGCCTTTTCAATTTCCATGAGATATTGTAATATAAGAGTATGATCTTGAGGTTGTTCCATGAGTCTTTCTCTAAAAAATTGGAGGATCAAATCTTTTTTGAGTATAACTTCATTAACAACAATGGGTGGAAGTGGATCAGTAGTCTAATGTGGTAGAGTATGAACATCAGTGTGTACATCATCATTGGTATTTTCATACTGTTCATTATTTGAATCATTCTAATTAAAATTTGTGTAATTTGGATGTGTTGAATCTATAGTGGGAGTCTAAATAAGTTATTTATCCATAACATATGGCTAAGTTGAAGGAATTTGGGTGAATTCAAGAAGATTGCCACTAAGTCTTACACTTCATCTTGAAGGAAGATATGCAAGGACTTAGGTGGCATAAGGAAAACAAATTGGTTAATGGTAGAAAATACTAAACTGATATAATCCAAACAAGGAATTAGAATATGTATAGAAAGGATACAGAGCTCCCAAACATGTAAGGTGATACCTCAAGAAGCAAAATAGGAGCTAGTATATGCAACTAGGGATTTTTCAAAATATTTTGTGCAAAATACTATGAATTATTGAAATTTAAATTGAATTTCTTAGTTAAATATGAAAGATAAAATTCAAAAATTAATGGGAAAGTACTTGATTTAATTAGACCTAGTAGATACAACTAGGTTTTTGAGAATTTTAAAAAAAAAACTACTATGAATTTTTTAAATTTGAAGTGATTTTCTAATTTTAATATGCAACTAAAAATTCAAAAAATGATTGGAAAATAACTTGGAGCTAGTTGATGCAACTAGGATTTGAAATAAATTTATTTTAAAATTTACTATAAAATTTTATAATTCGAGAGGAATTTTTTATTTTAATGTTCAAGAAAAAATTCAAAAAATTATGGGAAAAATTAGACAAGAATTTACCCTAGCGTTTCTAGGGTTTTTTTGTGAAATTTGAAGTAGGGTTCATCAAATGATTTGTTATTTTTTGGAAATTAGATGTTTATTTTTTAAATAATAAACAAGTCTGAGGAGATAAAATCATTAAATAATATTCAATAATTTAGCCACTAATTTTGTGTTAACAAATACTATTTTTGCTTTTTTGAAAAATAGTAATGAGTGAGAGGAAAGATGACTTAGCTTATTTTGAGCTGTTACAATTGAGCCATAGTCTAATACTAGAGGAATATGATTGGGAAAATATAAAAAAACTAAGATTTGGATTTCATTTCTTGGTTGGATAGAACCACTGAAAATAGGACATCCTATTATTCAGTGTTGTAGTCATGATCAATCTACTATTATCCAAACTACTCACAAAGATATTATTTTTTTAGGTTTTGTTTGTAGCATCTATGTAAGCATATATACCAAATTTTAGATCCTCTCTATCAACATAAATCCTTTTAGATATTATTTTTCATGTTCTTGTGTCTTTTATACAATTAAATTAAACTTTGGCAAATAGGGAAAAGAGGTTAGTGTGTAAAGGATATTATTTTTTTAAGTTTTGTTTGTAGCATCTATGTAAGCCTATGTACCAAATTTTAGATCCTCTCTATCAACATAAATCCTTTTATAAATGATTCTTCATGTGCTTGTTTCTTTTATGCAATTAAATTAAACTATGGAAAATAGGGAAAAGAGGTTAGTGTGTAAAGGATATGCTAGATGCACTTCACACCCCATGTGTGGGTACACTGCCTACATACCAATACTCCAAGGAGGGATCAAGTTATATGTAGTTATCCCATTAAAGTGCTTGGTATAATAGTGTGATGAAAATGCAAGTAAATACAAAACTAGGTGTACTTGGAATGATTAACGGTTGGTTTAAAGGTTTGAATAAGCTTGAAAGCCTATCAGATGGTTGTATGTAGAGAATAAGGAATGATGCTTGAGTAGACTTGCTTTTATTCTTGTTTCTCCCTAGTAAATGAGTGACAACCCTTCTAAATGGACTTTAAATGACCTTTTATATGGGATTTAATGATTTTGGGTTAAATGGATTCATGTTAGGCTGACATGAATTAGGATAAGGATTCGAGAGAATATGATCATTTGAACCAAATTTGCACTTGGACAATAGTGCTAGAAATAAGACACCCTGAGTTCAACACTATGGTCCAATTTTAGGGGTTGTTGTCCTAAAGGTAGGAGACCTAGGGGGAGGATCTATCATGGAACGATTAGATTGGGTCAGTAAGGGTTTAGTTTGAAAGGCTATAGATGACTAAGAAACTATGAAAACATGGATATGAGGGCCATGAGAGAAAGTAATATGGACTTATGGATTATATCTCATTAACCACACTCAAGTTACAAAATTTTGAATTTTATATGAATATAGTATATAAGATGAAGCTGAGAGTAAAGGAGATCTTGATTTGTTTTAGTAACTTCCATTTGGTATTGGTAGGGATGAAGATGATGAAGAAATAGAGAAAAAGGAAGATTAGAAAGAAGTTTGGAAATAATTATACTATGAATTTATGGACCAAATAGAGGTTCTAAACTATCCTATGTCTCCTCCAGAGCATGAAAATAAACTTACAAATCAGGTTGAATAATTTGACTAGTATCAAGATGAATTGTCTATTAAAGGTAATACTTATGTCTTTAATAATGAAGGAGAAGGGTCAAATATAGAGCCATAAAAACATGACATTTCAAACCTTGGATGGGTTGATCAACTACCATATGGATCCTTTCAAAATAAGTAATGTGAGGATGGTATTGAAGTTAGAATTATTCTTGATGACCAAGAGGAAGCTACCTTTTGGGATGACTTAGATTATTTTCCCTAAGACTAGATAGTCAACCTTCATGTTTAAAAGAGCCATCACATGTTGTGATTAATTCAGAGCACAAAATTAAGCCATCAGATGAGAAGGTTGTAGGTGATTCTATAGTCCATTTTTAAGTAAGCCTTGAAGAAATGGACTAGTATGTCTACATTGGACACACGTTTGTCCCATTTCATCCACTTGAGAGAATTCCAAAAGAGTTATAAATAAGGTATCTTAGTTCACTTATCATGATCTCTCAAAATCAAGGTGTTTTCTATCCTAGTCCACCACATGTGAGTGATGCTAAATATTTTCCATTTGACCCAAGAGGGAAGTGATTGTAAATTGTTTTATAATATTATATATATTATAATAGATTTCATGCTTTTATCTAAGTGCCTATATTAAAAAAAAATTAGTAGGTTATGTATTTTTTCTTTCCTCTAAGTGTTTACATTCAATTTACTTTATTTGTTTTATTCTTATTGTATTTTTTGCTTCAAGAGGAGTTTTCTAAAGGCTGTCAACTAATTTTAGACTTAGACCAATATGTTGAACCAGAGAGGAAACTCCATGCCCAATGGACTA
Source organism: Torreya grandis (assembly GCA_037957365.1). Taxonomy (NCBI): domain Eukaryota; kingdom Viridiplantae; phylum Streptophyta; class Pinopsida; order Cupressales; family Taxaceae; genus Torreya; species Torreya grandis. Next base: position 479,626 of record JARHVA010007902.1, on the reverse strand, counting down.
GCCAAGAAAAATGGTCTGGGTTCTTAAGAATAACAAGAATGCTTCCTTATGATTCAGTAAAGATGCTAGCCAAATATGAACCACATGCAAATCTTCTTCCTAGTTAGTTCAGCTAAGTAGAGTATCTAATTGAATGATGATCAAATGACTTAGAAATAGGTCTGAGATTGAAAAATTAATGGTTCAGTAGGTTTCTCATGGTGATCATGACCTTTGTGGACATAACGTAGGTTTCACAAGTCTCATAAACTCATTTTGACCCTTGAAAGTTCTTTCACAAGCATAGAAGAGTTGGATCATCATCAACACATCATGTAGAAATGGGTAGATGAATCTAGTTGCACATTTGATAAATGCACTTATGATGCCTTTGATGGCCAATGCTATGTATATAGGGACATGATATATTAATGTAAATGGGTTGATGGAGATTCTAACATATGGTACACATCCCCCTTAGTTATATGGGTCAAATATATTAGGATAATAGAGTGGCTTATAAAATTAGTGTATTGAGTAATTGTTGGCCTAAATTAGGATTAAGAGGTTACCCATCTATTTTTAGTTAGATAAAGGTCTATATAAAGGAGATGATTATCATTGCAAGGAATCAAGTAAGAATTGAGTATTTTATAATAAGAGAATGTTGGAGGTTATCCCCTAGAAGAGATATTGTGGATTTATTCCTTATTAAAGGAGTATTATATGGTGTTTCCCTACCTTAAGGGTATTCTATTTATACATATATTGAATACTTGGATATCTTGGTCCACAAATATATATTGTGTTGAATTGATCTACATTATATTATCCATTAGTCCAATTATTATAAGTGTGGATGATAACATAAAAAGTAACTAAATAATGAGTGTGCTTTAAATAATTGCACAATTGTCTCCAATCTTGATCATCTAGTCATCCATATGTGATCCTAGTAGGTGATAGCTCCCCAAGATTATTTCCAAATTCCATTATGCTCTTCAAATTCCATTCATGATCATAATTGTACTACTTTGGTGTCCATGCATAATTATTCATCTGAGGATTCCATCCATGACCATAGTATGTATTCTTTATCTTCCATGCATATCCATAATTATTATAACTTTGATTTTTTATATAGCCAAAGTGCTTGTTATTATGACCCTCCCTCACATAGATCCATGATTATTTCCTCTCATGATGATGTGGGTGTCTATATACATCAACTTTATTTGATGTTTTGACCTTATCAACCTTTTATTCTACCTCTTCCTCCTTTTTACTTCATGGTTGCTTTATCTCTTGAGTAGATGAAATGTTTTTCTTTGATTATATTATTTCTTCATCTATGTCTTCATATTAATCTTTCACATGCTCTTCATCACCTATTTCAATCTCATCTTCATGATCTACCTTGATTTTTATTGGTGCCTTTCCTAATATGATATCCTATAAAGTGACCTTTTTCCTATACCAAAAATTCATGAAATTATTATAAACATTAATATTAATTGTTCCCAAAGTCTCTAAACATGGTTATTAAAGAAACATATCCACATTATGCATATCCAAAGCATAAAAATATGAATGGAAAAAATATTTTACCATAATAATTTTCAAATCTTCAAACACTCAAATATTCTTACCATCTAGTTGAACCTCATTAATATTCTTTGGTTAAACATGTAGATACTTGGACACATTCATGTTGATGAAGTTATATTTGATGGTAAGGTTTATGGACACAACAACCTTATTATTTTGAATGCATCCATGAAATTGAAAAATTGACTTGGATTTTTTTAGAGACAAATTATTTAAACCCTTATCATCATCATCATCATCATCATCATCATCATCATCATCATCATCATCATCATCATCATCATCATCTTCTTCTTCTTCTTCTTCTTCTTCTTCTTCTTCTTCTTCTTCTTCTTCTTCTTCTTCTTCTTCTTCTTCTTCTTCTTCACTTGTATGCTTTTCTTCATTGTCATTATTTTCTTCCACTGATTTTTATTCTTCAGCATCTTCATTCTCTTCTTCATTACCATCATTCTTTTTTCCCTCTTTTTTATCCTCTTTTTATTTTATATCCAATTTATCTAGGAAGACATGTTCCATTACTTCCCATGAAGAGAACTTTTGTATGAATCTCAACCAATTAAACCAATGTTGTGCAAGCCCAGACAAAGGAAGATACAATTGTGTTTTTCAAAAAATTGTTTGAGTATTATTATACTTAAAAATGAACCACCATTCTCTATAATTAATATCATCCTCCCCTAAAAATAATTTCAACATCATGATCCATAAAAAACACTAGGGTTCACAAAACCCTAAAATGTCAATAACTCATTCAAAACTGATCAAAATAGTTCCAAATTTTGACTGTAGCTTCATATTATGATAGTGAAACTCGAATAATTTTTTTTGAAAAAATTACATAAATTTCAATTTATAGAGTGAATATATTAAAAAAACTAAAATTGAAATAATTCACTCCAAACATATAAAAAAATCAATAATTTAGTTCATAGCTATATAGTATTATTATATAGAATAAATAAAAAATTCACCAAAAAATTCATTATGTTTTGGAAGATATAATGAAATAAGTACAAACCCTAAAATATGAATAACTCCCTCAAAAAATATCAAAAAGGATTGATTGTTTTACTGAGACTTCCCTGAAATGTTCTTAATATCCAATAAAACAATTGTATAAAAATTTGTAACCAATCAAAATAAATTGATGATTCTACAAAACTAGGGTTTCACTCCACACAAATTTCCCAAATAAAAGCTCTGATACCACTTGGTATGATCCACACTTATAATATTTGAAAATAATGTAGAATATAATGTATATAAACATAACATAGTAGATATTAATGGACCAATATGTCCATATATTCAATATATGAAGAAATAAAATACCCTTGAGGTAGAGAAACAACATACAATACTACTTCAAGAAGAAATAACTCCACAATGTCTCTTCAAGGGGATAACCTCCAATATCCTCTTACAATAGAAGACTCAATGCTTGCTTGAATCCCAAAAATGATAATAATCTCCTTTATATAGACCTATATCTAAATAACAATGGATGGGTAACCTTGTAATCCCGGTGTAGGATAACCATTACCCAATACACTAATTCCACAAGTTACTCTATTATCCTAATATATTAGACCCATATAACTAAGGGGGATGTGTGCCACATGTAGGAATATCCATCAACCCATATACATTAATATATCATGTCCCTAGATACATAGTAGCTAAAATATTATATAGACATTAAGTTCTTCATGCCTAGATCATCCTCTACAAGTTTCATATCTTGATGTCTTTTTGATCTCAATATATAAATCTTAAAAGATAAACCAATAGTCTAGGACATACATGGGGACATCAAGTTAAAGCTATGAAAAATAGTTTTTTGAATTTAAAAGTTCCTAGGATGAACACACAACTAATAAGTTTCAAGATCATTGAAGCTTAGATCAAATATAATGGTTCATAGGATATTAAAAATGTTAATGAGTCTCGAAGATCTAATGGCATGAGTTAAATGATACATTGAAGATCCATAATAAATAAAGGTCAACAAGTCAACAAATCTTGAGGTTGAATGTAGTGAGGAAAAGTGTATAAACCATGAAATCTTAGATCATATCTAATGGAAAGTGGTGATTGATAATGTCAATGGGCCCAAATAGATCTATAGCTCTCATTTGATCTTGCAAATTCAAGATCAGTGGTGAGTGAGAGATTAAAAATTCAATGGATCTTCAGAACCAATGTGGAGCTGAAAAATAACACAAATTAAGAAGATAAGATCAAGATATATGGTCAATATTAAAAGTAAAAATCTAAAGGACTTTAATGGAGAGAAAATGTGACCTAAGTTGAACCAAAGCAATATTTCAAAGGATGCCATTGAAGCTCAGTTGAGACCTTTGTTGGAGGAACCAATACATGTAGACTTAATTTCCTTATGGTTTCAACTTCACTTCATGAAAGGAGATCCTTATGTGTAGTGGTAGCTTTATCACCATTCAATTTCATAAGTAGATATGTCTGTTTAAACTTAATATAGTCTAGGATGAATCTATATAATCTGTGGATCTTTGTCGACCTAATGACTATACAAAAGATAATAATTTGGATTGGTTTTCAATCTATAGTAGAGATATATATTAAATATTAGATAATATGTAGACATAAATTAGACATGGTGGAATTTCTCATATTTTGACTTAGTCATCATTTTGACAACTAGGTACTTACCACCACTACAAGTAGACATGACATGGGTCTGTCTAGATTCAAGGTATGATGACTTTGTCTTTAAAGTAAAATAAAATGGAAGGTGGTGTGAAATATCAAATCAAAGAGGTTTTAGGATTGGATAAAATGTTTGGAGTATTCATTTATATTTTATATCCTTTAAATATTTTCTCTAATAATAAGATCCTGACTCACCATCCTCAAACAGATTCTTGTCTTCTAGTGCATTTCTCAACCTATGAGAGGATCTTGAAGACTATTATAGAAATTGAAGGCTAATTTGTCAATGAAATATTAGTCCTGATTAGATCAAAATATGGTGGATATTTCAAGAAAGGTGGTTATAGCTCATTGATTGATTTCTTGCTTCATGTTCTTCCTCTCTTTCTCTATATTACCCATCATTTCTCTTTTGTAAAAAGATGATCATTTTTGGGAGTATAATGGGAATCTCTAAGATATTGAAATATATTATCCTCTTTATTAGGCTCAACACTATCAATCACATTTAATAACTACCTATTGATGCATAAAATACTTTTTTACCCATATCTAGCCTTGGATCCATGTTGAGTTGTGCATGATGGCCTTGTGAAGAAGATTCTTCCATATCCATTGTCCTCCTTTTAAACCTCTTTTAGGGTGTTTTTAAGATATTGTAGGTCTATATTAGTGTTATTTTTCCATTTATGTAAGATCCTATTAAGTTTTATAACTCTTATTTATTTGCATTCATTACTTCCTGAACCTAGTCTATGAAATACTTATGCAATTAGCTTGATTTTGAGGTTGTGTTAGCTAGTATTATCTTGTGTTGATCTAGTGTGGGTTCAATATTATGGAAGTATTAAATTTTATATTGTGTATCACTTTTTATCCTTATTATGAGACATTTCCACCTCTCTAACCCTTTTCCCTACAATAGTATTAGTTTAGGTGATCCATCAAATGGAAGTGGGCCTTCGCCAGAGGTTCAACCCCACCATAGGTGACCCACATCTTGGGGTTATTCCATTGGTGTATCTCAATTTAAGAGAGATTAAATAATCATCTCCAAAGGGGAAAATTGATGTTACAATAGTTACAACCTCCATACCTTCTCTTAATACCAAAGTGGACTCATTGAATAAGTGTCAATGTATGAGGAGGGTGAATAGGCCTGATGTAACTGCCATACACCATATTGGCCTCATTCATGGCATATTACATGCCTATAATATTCTCTCTTCTCTCTCAAAATTTTTATTTAATAAGGCATTGGTATTTTTCTTTGTCATCCCTTAGTTGGGTATAGTAAATCTCTACCAAAATTACCCTATACTCTTTTGAATCAATAAAAGAGTACTTGTAGATTTCTTGTTTAGTGTTAGTTTTGTCATGAGAGTTTGATTTTAAAAATTTATGAATGATGATTTCATTTTTAGGTCCTTTCGTGCACCCAAATTTAGGTTATTATGAAGTGTTGAAAAGTAGAGATGTTCTTGAAGTGTCATAGTCCAATAGTGTCTTATGCATATCTAGGCCTTTGCCCTTCAAGTTAAGAAAAATCTTAATCAACCTCCATATGAAACATTAATTATTAGAATACTATCAAGAGGTCTAATTAGTTGTAGTATCCACCACGTTCATTAGTAGGTTTCAAAAGATAGATTAAGATAGGATCTTTAATCATTAGTGCATCACCACTTTAGATTATGTTCTTTTACCAGTTTTCATCTCTTTTCCCTTTTCATTAAAATAGTATTAGGTTTTACAAATATTTGAAGTGAAAAATTAAGGGATATATCTTCATTAAAACTAGATGTTTGACTTATATCTTAGGCAACACATAGCCTATAGGTAACTCCAATGTTAGTATAGGTTTGAGTTAGATGTGAACAATATTTTTGTTAGAAAGAGTGCACCATAGTAACATAAGAAGTATTTACCATCAATGACAAAGGGGGATATTGTTGAGTATTATCATTGATGTCAAAGTTTCATCTTACATGAGGTTTATGTCATTGATAGAGTGTACCTAGTTGGTAGTGTGTTGATGTGACAAGGGGAATTGATGGAGTGTTTTCATTAAAGGATGTTTTCATGAAAGAGAATTTGAAGGAAACTAATGCCTTATGGCTGCATGAGGGTACATGTAATTGATGTAAAGTTATATAAGAAGCCTAGTCATGAGCCTAGTTATGACATGAAGAGGTATGTGCATAAAAATGAATGAACATAGGCATGTGAAGGATTTATGAAACTAATTGATCATGTACATGAGGCATTAGAGAACTCATGAGATTTTTAGGGTGAGTCTATATGGGTAGAACCTTTAGTCTAGGTCTACATATAGACCTCTCTTAGACCCTGCCTAACTAAATGAGGCATGAAGATTAGATTTCAAGGAAAGTATGAATATGTGATCATGGACAAAGGTAAGATATGTTTCCTTTAGTATGTTTTCAAATTTCAAGGCTATGGTTTGAAGGAAATTGCAACAAACACTAATTTAAGCCTTCTCAAGTTGATAGAATGAGGTTTCAAGACTTGAGAAGAACTTTTAAACATTCATTGGAATGTGTAACCTCTACATGGGAACCTGATATATTAAGGAGAGATGGGGAAGGATCCTAGATAATATATTTATGCATTGGTTTTGGATTTAATGGGAAGTCCTTTACGAGTAATTGTTAACACTAAAACCTAGGTTAACCTCCCTAAAACCCTAATAAAGACTCAATGTGAATTATCTTGGTAAAAATAGCCTAAAATGGTCTCAAATTCCTATAAAATATATTGTATCATGTATTAAACTCTCCCATATACCTTTAGGTGGTGTTAGTTAGTCATATGAGAGAGAAAATACATAGATACAAGCTTATTTTTCAAGAAGTTAATGTAGCTCTCAAAAGATACATTAGTCAAGAAAATCAAATGACTGGTAAAAAAAGATAGAAAATAATACTACATTACCATTATGGTTTATGGATATGTTTCACCCTTCAAGTTTTCTAAACCATTTATCCAAGTTAGCTAGTCATAGACAAACCTAATGGTGTGAATATTGAAAAACCTAAGTAAAGATTAGAAGATGGATTTGATATTATGAGAATGTTAGATTGATGAAAAAAATAAATTAAGAGTTTATTTATGAATTTTAATTCATTTTCATGATTTTAAGAATTTTTTGAGGTTAGTGAATATGGTGAAAATGTTGCTCACAAGTTGACTAGTTTGGTTCAAATAAGACTATGTGATATAAGGTCAAGAAATTGGTTTAAAAAACCAATATTTTACATTAGAACATATGCTATTTATATTTAAGGATGGTTTTTATATTTAATAAGACCATATAAATTCATCATTAGTCATTAACAGTTTCTACACAAGTGTTGGAGGTCTAAGTCACCATGATTGGTCTTTGAGGTAAATTGGCAGTTCTAATTGAGTAAGTTACAAAGATGTTATTGAGCCTTTATCTCTTGAGTGAAAGTGTTTCTAGAATTTTGGGATGATATTGAAGTCATTTATTATATTTATACATGTTTCATTTGTCACTAGTAAGTTACTTGAGTGTGTTTGAGCTTTATTTTTGCAAGATAATTTTTGACTATACACATGCCTAATAGGGCAATTTGTCCTAAAAAAGGTTTTAAGATATGAATGAAGGATAAATATATAATAAAGAATGGAGAAAGTTATAAGATTAATTTTAATAATATCTTTAATGGTTTTCTTGTGTTGTATAAAGTCATCTGGGCCTAATAAGATGGTATTTGGCATCAAGGTACAGACCTAATGCAATTAGGTCTTCACGAGGCCTAAAAGAGAAATGAGGCCTAATTAAGATATTAAAAAAAAAAATGGGTCAAAATATAATTTTAATCATGTCGAAAAGATATTATAAGACCTATTATATGTATTAATTTAGAGCTTGATGGTGTGTGGCTGACTAAGTGGTGTGTGACCATGAGACTTATATATATACAAGAAAGTTTAGGCCTATTTGGATATAATAAATTAAAGAAAATAAAATATTTCTTGGAGAGTAGAATGAGGTATTTAAATAAGACCATAATATAAAATCAAAATTTTGATGAGGTGGGTGAGTTGGTTCTAAGTCACTTGGGGATTTGGTGATTCCTTGTAAGTACTTACTCACTAAAGCCTAATCAAGTTGGTGCTTGACATCATTATGGTTGGTGATCCAGGTTGAGTTGGTGCTCAACATAATTTTTTATTTTGTATTATAGGATATTAGTCCATTTTTAGGTATCATAGTGTCTTTTCTTCCCCTTTAGGGTTTCCCACTCATATATGTGTTTTTATCTATTATGATTTTGTTTCATACTCATGTGATTAGTTCTTTATGCATTGTTATATCATTGTATTGCTTTGATGGTTCAAGGAATGTCAAAGTACATATGAAAGAAATTTTTAAACACTAATTCACCCCCCCTCTTAGTGATTGTGCTTATAACATTACTTAGATATTCTTATTCCCTTTTGTCATCCATTATCATCCATTATTATCCATTCCTCATTTATTCATTAGTTTCTCCCAATTTTGGGAAATCTACATTGTCCTGAGTTACATTTGGAATATGTAGGCAATGCTTAGTCATATGGATTTTTTGAGATCAGCTCAACCACCATTCCACTATGATCTTACTATTTTATGAGTCATTATCCATTTTGGTGCTAGAACATGTCTTTTACCAGTGATCCTTTATGGATCTTTATTCCAAAAATAGTTTAAAACATTTAAAGATTAAAAACCAACCAAAACATTCATATATTTTTAAAAATAACTAAATTTTAGAAAAGGCTTACAATATCCAAGAGAGATATAAATCCATAAAATCCAAAACATTATTTTTATCTTATAAATCTAATCAATAATCCTAAATCAATTATTGATCTACTCATTTTAGCAAATATTAGGATGTGTCCTTCCCAAATCCACCCTCTTTTTGGCAAACTCAATTTCTAGATCTAAATTTTCACCCTCTTTAGGTTAGTTAAAAGTGTGAACCCTATTTAAAGATATAATGTCCTCATTTTATCCCCTTACATGTATCCTTTCTTGGGGGAACTATCCAAATTATTATTATCAGTGTGATTTCACATGTGGATATTAACTTTACTAATGACAAGATACTTTATATTACTTTTAGTTTTTTTTAAAATTTATTTGGTTGTTTGTTTTCCTATTTGTTTGATTTCATTTTTGTGTCATGGATTAGTTTTCTACATCCATGGGGTTATTCCTTTAACTTTTAATCAAGTCCATCCATTTGCATACAACCATAATTTCACCTTGATTTTTCCATATCATCATGTATTTGTGTCATTTATCTATTAAAGTATGGATTAGTCCTTATCCACATCATGAACAAGACATCATGGTGTTTTATATCATAGTGAATTGTTATAGAAAAAGAGAGAAAAGTTATCTTAGTTAGTTCTTGGTTTAATTCAACTAGGTGAAAGCATGGGACATTCATCTTGCATTCAACATTTGAAAACTCACCTATACCTACATCAATCTACATAAGGTACATGCCTTATCCACTCACTCAAATCGCACCTGAGAAGGAACTAGCATTATAGTAAATTTAGATGTAAAATGGGCCTCCTAAAAAATCATATAAATTAAAAATATATTTAAATTTAAATTAAGAAATAACTTAACTACATGAGTTAAATGGGACCACATCTTTATTTAATAACTCTTTAAAATATTTTTTAAAGATACTTTCTATATATTTTTTTAATATTTTTAAATAATCTGACTTAGTTCATCTCTCAAAAGTCCAACTAAAACTTAAAAATATCAAATTTTCTATGTTCAAAAGAAAGTGATATTATATTTTTTTTAATTTATATTTTATTAATAAAATTGATGTTTATAAATAAGTTTATTTCAATTAGAAAGATGTTTTTATTACACAATACTTATAAGGTTTAGAAAATTATTGGGTTTTTACTTTTAATGGATAATAAAAACCATGATTTATAAATGTGATGTAGATGAGATATTTTTAAATTAAAAACTTTATAGATTTAAAAAATGAAACAAATACATATAATTTAAATATATATTTCAAACATAACCCATCTACACACTATATACTTAATTAACACACAATCATGAAATAAACAAACTATGTTTATAGTTTTTATATATTAAAGATAATCTATCTAGATAAAGAAAATATATTTATAAATTTTATATTTTAAAGATAATATGTCTACACATTATATTCCTAATTATCTCAAACTAATCTAAATACTATTAGATTCATTAAGTTATTGGAATTTAATGTCTATATATTTAACAATTAAGTTAGATTATATTTTAATTAGCTGTTTATTTATTTTTAATTAGATTTTGTTTTTTTACTAATTAAATTAGTTAAATAGAAAAAAATAATTAGATTGGATTATAATTTTATTTTTTACTAATTAAACTAGTTAAGTTATTATTTATTAATTAGATTACTTAAATTATTTTTTCTAATTTTAATTAAATTAGATTTCTTTTTTTGTTAATTTTATTTTAAAAATTAGATTAGTTAAATTATTAGAAGCTAATGTCTATGTACTTAAAACTATAAAAACACTATATTAATACTATATAAAAGATGAAAACAAACAACATATAAGAAGCTAAATGTTATTACACCTTATAACATTTAGATATTAAGGATAACTATTAGGATAATAAAATTATTATTCTATTATATAATAAATACACAATGTGGGATTCATGTAAAAGAAATAATACACAATGAACAACATATTGAGTTTTGGGTTGTTGAACCATCATCAAAAGGAAATCAATGGTTGATATAAAAGGCATGCATGCTTGGATGATGTCAAAACCTTATAGTTATGTGCATGGTTAGATATTTAATTAGTGGTGAATGAAAAGGAATGCCTATGGACTTAGGAGTCTATAGACTTCATGGAGGATTATTGATCAAAATACGAGTTGAATATCTACAATCAATATAATAATAAAATAAGGCACTCCTCTATCCTCACACTATCATTACAATGAATCTAATTATCTACAAATTTCACTCCAATCAACCTTTATCTTTATTTTTATAAATAGAAACTATTTTACATACACTCCTCACCAAGATGATTCACTTGGTTTGGATAAATAATACATCATTTTTAAAGTGATTAGAAAATAATTTACAAAAATTTATAAACAATACATCATTAGCTTTAGATTATAATCTAATTTAATCTAATATATGTAATTTGTTTCAAGTTTTTTGATTCATGTGCAATGTAAAGATAAGGAATCAAATTTTATTTCTATAAGGAATGGATTGTTAAAATGATATGAAAGTCTATTTTTTAGGTCCCATAAAATAATTTAAAACATATAATTTTTTCTTTTTTATACTGGATCAGATGCAAGGAGAAGCTTTGGGTAGACAATTAAAATTTTAAAGGATTATAATAAATATATATTTTCATTAATGTTTATATGTTTACTATGAACTATACCATCATTTAAAGGGAAAGGTTGAATAAATTTAATGTAAAGTTAGATACAAAGGCGATAGAATTAAAAGTAAATGTAAGTGTGTAAGCTTATTATAAGCTTCTTAATTAATGAAATGGATGAAAAAAATACATCTCTAGAAAGTGAATATATGAGACTTTAAAACCAAAATCTCTTATTTTATCTTTGAAAAGAGTTGAGTAGACTTTTTATTGGGATAATCAAATGCATTACAATTTCCATGTAGCAAAAATCATCTAGTTTTTCTTGACTTTGTTTACTAATAAACATTTTAGAAAAGTAGAATCCAACATTCTACAATGTTTCAATATTGCTTCTAGTGTTAACATTCTAGCTATTTGGCCCTCTAACTTGAGCCACTCAATCATCAAAATAGATGAAAGGAGAGTCAATTATTATATTGGTTTAGAGACGTCCAAGGCAACACCACATATAAGTGGATTGGCCAATTTGTTAAATAGTGTTCATCCTGATTGGAGCCCTACTTCCATTAAATATGTACTTATGACCAGTATGGATGTTATGGATTGTATAGGATGTCGTATCTAGGAATGATCTAATGGTAGTTTCACAAATGTTTTTGTGACTATTTATGCACATGTGAATCTTAGTAGGTCAATACATCGAGGTAGATATTACTGCTGATGTTAAAACCCCTCAAATTATACTTAGAAAAAGTAGTAGATTTTTTTTAATAATTAACATTTATTCCAAAAAATAAATAATACAACACATCTAAAACATAATTAAGAACAATAGTACTTATATTTTGAACATTGCATATAGTTTTTATACAAATTCATGGAAAGCAAATACAATAGGATACAAATATAGCTGGTCTAATAATATAACATTTTGTAATCAAATATACAAGTACGTAATACAATTACATTCCTTCAGGCATACAACCTAATACAATAATGGATACCAAACTCTCTAGAGCTTGAGTTATGCCAACTCATGTATCCCAAATAATCTCAAGCATCATCTCTAAGTAGTACTTTAGTGGAGGAAGGAGAGCATCATCTGAACACTTTACCATAAAAACCACAGATCAATGATCCCCCACGTAATCCCTTATCAATAAATGGCCCTCCCTTCATAGATAGGTAGATAGAGTAATGTGATATCCTAGAATATGTACTTGTAAGATTTCTAAAAAAAATGTAGTGTACCATAAAGAAAACCATTCTAACATGATATCCCAGAACATGCAAATAAAACATGTGAAATACTTGGTCCAAGTTTTTAAATCATATTCAATCACGAGATTGATCAATTTCACACACACCATTTGATTGTTATCTTACATTGGTGGTGATACCTAGGCTAGTGGAATCTATCTCGCTACCTATTAGCATCATTAATATGAACTCTAATACATACATATATATATATATATATATATATATATATATATATATATATATATATATATATAACATAGCATATAATTCAAAACTCATATAGACTACATACTCTATGTAATAATTTCATAACTAACTCAAAGATTCCTACAAATTTCTTCTTCCTAGCCATAATATCATATCACATGATATACATAAGAATCAGTGATGAATACTTTTAATTCAACCACACATGAATGAATCAAACATCAATCTAACTCATATAGTAAATAAAACCTACAACTCATATACCTGAGTGTGTTTCACATTCATAATAAATTACAGATTCAAAACTACTACAATAAAATCCAAGAAACGATCCCCATGACACCCCATTTGTCATAGTCTAGTGTTCTAAGGTACAACTACTAGTTTTTTCTCAATTAGTTACACTAATTAGTCATATAAACATGGAAGCATACTCTCATATTTAGTCAAGCATAACTATAAAAATCAATTCATACAATGCATATATTTCTATCTTAACATTCATTTCTCACTATCAAGATGGTATGCATAGCTAAATGATATCCTACTAAATGATACAACACATATTATTCAAGTAACAAATAAAATATATATAGTTATTTAGGTGTGGATCAAATACAATATGTAATATCTAGGTAATTCTCATATTGTATAACTCTATGACATTCCATACTGTTATAGCTCATTATGGCCCACACACCCTAGACAACATGACAAACAATCTTACACTAAAATTATTAAACCAACAGATAGGAATTATACCACCCAAGTATACCCTTGATCATATTACATAATAATAATAACATAGTCCACCAAATTTATGTATAATTCTGAAGTAGTCATTCAAATTAATATAAAATAACTATATATCATATAAACTTGTTATGCTCTTACATTCAGTAACTATATCTAATCCTAAAAGGTTATACCTAAAGGGTTATAGTCTCTAGTTATAACACTAATTAAAAACCTATTGTGTAAAGATATAGGTATATGTCCTAAAGTACCTTTATAATTTAAATTAACATATGAATACTTATATGGATTATCTCAACTTGACCTAGAACATAAACCATCTGGGTATGTTTTTACATAAGGTCTTAGATTACTAAAATGTTACCCATAGCATACCACTAAATTAAAAATATTTCTTTCTAACAAGCTCAATATAATTGAATAATAGGAGATGACCAAGAATCAAATCAAGTATTATATCATGCCTCAAAACTATACTTAATATTTAATATTATTCTTATTTATCAATTTTGCTAGTTTAATAATCTCTTTTTACCATACTACTTCAATAAGGTGATTTTTAATTATTTGATAAAGTATTTAATATAAATACTAACCATCAACCACATGGATTCTAAGATAATCATGATCATTTTTAAAAATCAACTTGAATTCAAAGTGCCACTCGGGCTCATTATGCATATTGCTCAAACTTCAATATAAAAATCTGAGGTAATATAAAATTTCACCAAACATTCGATCTTGCATTAAATAATAAACATAGTTTATCTCTTTATTGTCTGGGTTAAACTCGTTATATACACTAATAATTATTATTATACTTATTTTCTTAACAATATATTTAAAATATTCATATATATACACCTATTTTGAAATTTATTTTATTCATCTTCACTTAATGATACAAAAGATTCTTATATTCATTTGGAAGCTAAGGAAGAGGGGAATGAAACCCAGAATTTGTTTGTTCAAATTTTATCTCATTTACAAGAAATAATTATAATTATGGCTTATTTTTTTAAAAATATACACCCACTACTTATAATATAAATAACTTCAAGGATTCTAATTTAAATGGTTGGATGCTACATTAATTATCTAGTGCTATATAAATACATATCTATCTATTTAGATATATTTAAGTCTATTATTTAATTGGATGACTAGGTGTTATATTAACTCACTGGGTGCTTAAGATAAAGTTGGGCACTATACAAATTAGCATGCACACCAAAATAAATTTTAATACCAAGTAAATTTAAATATTATAACTCAATATTTTTAAATTCTAGCCAGACATTTTTTAAAGAGATGTCTACAATCTATTAATTTGACTTCTATGATTTAAATTTGGAGTTCTATGACTTACATAATTGACTTTTTTTTTGCTCAACCCATTCAATAGATGACTCGACATTACATAAGGACTTAAGGTTTTAATATAATATTCAATTTTTTTAATATTTCAATGAAACACTAAAATTTCCTATGGCCAATGTTATTATTTAGGTAAATGCTCAGCCAATTAACTTCCAAATTAATATATTAATTGTTTAAAATAATATATTTATAATGATTATCATATATCTTTAGTGACTTCAAATACAACAATCCTCTTTTTATAACTATAGCAAATTACTAAAAGACAACATTTTTAATATAATTATACTGCCTTTTTCATCAAATGCTCAATGCTTTAACTCAATTATTCAGTAAAATCCATGCAATGAATTTTATTAAAACTCTAAAAATTTAAATAAATGCCTAGTGACTTCTTCTAGACTCCTTAGCAATTTTATATATAACTCGCCCTTTTAAAAGGATAAACTCAATGGGTTCTAGCCAATAATCTAGCTTTCTATAAAACTCTAATAAATCTATTGGTTCAGAATTATTTTCTTATATTCAATGTTAAAAACAAAAGAAAATCTGGCATTATATATATAGGTGACATTTTAAGATATAGTATTGTGATTTAATAAAAAAAAGAAATTATAACTCAGATCCTTTAATATGAATTGTTGCCTTAAAGGAATCTAAACGCTGGATAAAATATAAAATGAACTTTTAGTAAAACACAAGCTTTTTTATCTAAACAAACTCAACATATTAGTATATTTATCCATTATATTATTTATTTTGTATACTCTAGTCCATTTTTTTGTTTAAACTCAACATATAAATAATTTCACGTTGGGCATCTTAATTAGCAAGCTAGGAGACTTCTATCTTAATCTCAAAAAATTTATTCATATGTATATAAACACATAGAATAATAAATAACAAATCTTACCTTTTAAAAAAAAAAAATAATAATAAACTTACTTTATTTCTTTTTCTTTCTTCTGTGTATTCGCCTCTCCAATATCTTGATCATACCCTTTCTTCTCTCTCCAATCTTTCTTTTCTTATCCACTCTCTCTATATGTCTTGTTAATCCAAAAAAAATTCCTTTATTTATATTTTTTTTTCTTTTTTAATTTTTTTTCTCCCCTTTTTTCATGAAAACTCTCTAAATTTATTTATTCATGCAAGTCAATATAATAATCTAATTTTATCTTTATTATATAAAACAAACTAATTTAATAATAATAATAACTATTTTTCTAAATTTTCAAATAAATATATTTCATAATTCTAATTTTAAATTTAAATTGCATTATCATAATTTTCTTGTAATTTTGAGAACAATAATAAAAAATTATTTAACTAAAAGGTAAATTAAATAATTAATTGCATTTGACCTACAAGATAATTATTTTCACAATAATTATATTTATTAATACTACTTTTTTAATTAAAATAAAAAAACCAAAACAATGAAAATAAAGAAATCAAAGACTTCTATCTTAATCTCAAAAAATTTATTCATATGTATATAAACAAATAGAATTATAAATAACAAAGCTTACCTTTGTTTTTAAAAAATAATAATAAACTTACTTTATTTCTTTTTCTTTCCTCTTTGTATCCGCCTCTCCAATCTTTCTTATCTTATCCGCTCTCTCTCTCTATATGTCTTGTTAATCTAAAAAAAATTCCTTTATTTATAAAAATTTTCCTTCTCTAATTTTTTTGCTCCCCTTTTTTCATGAAAACTCTCTAAATTTATTTATTCATGCAATTCAATATAATAATCTAATTTTATCTTTATTATATTTAAAACAAACTAATTTAATAATAATAATAATAACCATTTTTCTAAATTTTCAAATAAATATATTTCATAATTCTAATTTTAAATTTAAATTGCATTATCATAATTTTCACGTAATTTTGAAAACAATAATAAAAAATTATTTAACTAAAAGGTAAATTAAATAATTAATTGCATTTGACCTGCAAGATAATTATTTTCACAATAATTATATTTATTAACACTATTTTTTTAATTAAAATAAAAAAACCAAAACAATGAAAATAAAGAAATCAAATTCATACTAAAATTATTTTCTCACACACAAAATATAATCACAGGTAATAATTCATAATTATATACTATCATTTATGCCTATTATTTAATATCTATGGTGTGTATGTGTAGGGTCACTAGGATGTTCCACTAGTATTTTGCCCAATTTCTCCACTTACCAACCCTTTTTTATGATGCTATCCTTAGTCACACCCTAAGGGTAGGATGTATCTTGCATCCACCTCACAATAAATAGGTAGTTAGTTTAAGTTATTAGAAGCCAATGATGCAAAACTAACAATTATACATCCTCAATGTAGATAATAATCAAACTATAATTGTTATGCAATGTATACTAATCAACAATACTACTTTCTCATACTAGTATATGTCAATATGCTCAAACCAAAGCAATGGAAATTAGGTATTAACTACACTAATCAATGGATCAAAGGTTAAAAAGTTATAGGGTAAAATCAAGATGTGACATCCTCCCTCCCTAAAATTAGTCATCACCATGATGACTCTTAATCAAGCAATGTTATGATTAACAAACAGAGTCTAACAACATAAAAATTTAGTATCAAGTATCAAATCATTCTAAAAAATTCAAAATTTTACCTGAAGAACTCATACTAGTTCTTTCATTAAATACTATTCTTAAAATATTGGTCCTACAAGGCCCTATCTAGTGACATTTCCTATCTTTCAAACAAGTTTCATGAAAGTCACTTTGTGTTGATCGGTTCTATTATGACCACTCTGAGGTCTAGAACTATAAGAAAAGTTTAACAAAAAATTTCACTGCTAATTCAACAACATATGAGATCACCATAAAAGTCAAAACAAATGATCTTACAACTGAATTTGAATGGTTTCACCTATCAAACCCTAGATTTGACAAGTCCATTATTGGATCCAACTCAATAATCAACTGAGTCAACGTGAAACTAATTAGGATATTGTCCTATCACTTAGAACTCACATTCTTGGAACACTAATCATCCTTTAGGTCTCTAAAATTAGATGATCTTTAAAAAGTGTATATGGTTCTAAAAAACACAAGTCTATGCTAACAGATCATAAAAATCAATAAAATATGCTAAATAATTTTAGATGTGATATCATATGCAAAAGAGAAATCATACAATCATCTTAAGATTGAATTAAGTTACTACTAATCAATCATAACTAGTATCATATCCTACAATTGAATCTATAATATTATATCCATTGTTAAGAGATAATAATACCTTAATTATCATAACACACAAAAACTAAGGGTCATGTCAACCTTAATACCTTATAAGCGAGACAATATCTCCTAGACTATATAACAATTACAAAATTTATATCAACCCTTAGGCTTACCAAGATATTTAGCAAATCTTATGTTTTGATCTTGACAAAAGGTACACATATAAATATTCAAAAAAATATGCTTAAAGAAGAGAATAATATCAATATAAAAAAGATATACAATCACATATTAATTATAATCAGCTATAATTAATACAAATTTGAAGTTAGCCACTCCTTATGGTCAAGTCCATAAGTTAGATAAAATAGTAACTCTTAAAAGTCACAAGTAGAAAGTAGAGAACAACATCTCACAACTACACTTCCTACATACCCTACATGGTAAAAGGAAACTTTGCAATCCATGTTTCCAAACACTTTTCACTTATTAAACTTGAAAGTGTAGTATCATCACTTACTTTTAAAACTAGAAAGAAAATATGAACCACAAGGATTCATCAATCCAATCAATCTTATAACTTCTATCAAGAAGAAATAGAAAACACCATCCATCAAGCTCAAGGGAATAAAATAACAATTCACAAACAATTTTCTACCTATGGAAACTCTAAATCAACATCCTAAAAATATAAATCTTCTTAGTAGCTTAAAATGATGTAAAAGGGGAGTGAAAACATAACAACTCACCTCTAAGCTAAATAATAAAAATAACACTTCTCCCAAGTATATAAAAATAAAATAATGTTAATCAAAAATAAAATTCCTAACACAAAGGAATATCAAACAAGACATCTATATCCAACTATAAGAATATTTTCACCACACTAGGTGGTGCCAAAGTACAATGATCTTAATACGATTCCTACTTCTAGGATTTATGTATCTAAGACACAACTAAGCATAAGTACTTAAGTGAGAAGTACTTCAAGCTAAAACACTGACAACATAAAACACAAATGGTGAAGGTGATTCAAGGAAGACATAATCAAACTTGAGGTTTTAAATCTAAAGATAAAAAAACATGGTAGGAAACTCCTATTCACAACTCAAAAACTATGCTATGAACTCACCTACCCAACACCTTATACAACTATCACCAACAAGATACTCACTAACCAATCCTTTAACAAATCTAATGGGGGTATAAATGATCCTAAGGTGCATATTCGATGTACCATGCATAGATTCCCAATTATCATTTTTGATAAGCATAAAGGTATGAAAACACTAATGGATGCACTAATTCCTAGAGTTCGAGCCACAACTCTAATACCACATGTTACAACCCCTAAAGTTATAATTAGAAAAAGTAGTAGATTTTTTTTTAACAATTAACATTCATTTAAAAAAATAAATAATATAATATAGTAAAGAATAATAGTACTTATAATTCTAACACTTCATATAATTCTTATACAACTTCACAAAAAATAAATACAATAGGACATAGCTATAGCTAGTTTGATAATACAACATCTTCTAATCAAATATACAAGTACATAATACAATTACATTCCTTTGGGCATACAACCTAATACAATAGTAAATACCAAAATCTCTAGAGCTCGAGTCATGCTAACTCATGTATCCCAAATAATCTCAAACATCATCTCCAAATAGTACTATAGTGAGGGAGTTAGAGTATCATCTAAATGATTTGCCACACCAACCATGGACCAACGATCCCATACACAATACCCTATCATAAAATGGCCTCCCTTCATAGATAGCTATATAAAATGGAGCAAAAATCTAGCGAGACATGTTAGTACACTATGTGTTTGTAAGATTTCTAAAAACATGAACTGTACCATAAATAAAATAGTTCTAACATGATATCCCATAACATGAAAATCAAACATGTGAAATATTTAGTCCAAGTTTTTAAAAAATATTTGATCACTATATTGATCAATTTCATATACACCACTTGATTGGATTATCCTACATTAGTGGTGCTACTTAGGCTAGTGGAATACTTCTCACTACCTATTAGTATCATCAATGTGAACTCTAGTATATAACGTAACATATAATTCAAAACTCATATATATTACATCCTTTATGTAATACTTTCATAATTAACTCAAATATTCATACAAATTTCTTCTTCCTAGCCACAATATCATATCACATGATATATATAAGAATAAGTAATAAACATTTAATTCAACCATGCATGAATGAATCAGACATTAATATAACTCATACAAGAAATAAAACCTATAGCTCACACACCCGAGTGTGTTTCACATTCATAATAAACTACAGATTTAAAATTTCTAGTATAAAATCCAAGGAAGAATCCCCATGATAACCCATTTATCATAGTCTATGGTTCTAAGGAATAACTAATAGTTTTTTTTTCAATTATTTACACTAAGTATTCATATAAACATGGAAGCATATGATCATATTAAATCAAACATAAATATAACAAACAAGTCATATAATGCATACAATTCTATCTTAACATTTATTTACACTATCAAGATGGTATGCATACCTAAATGGTATACTACCAAATACTACAACACATATTATTCAAGTAACAACCAAAACATATGTAACTATTTAAGTATACGTCAAATACAATATGTACCATCTGGGTAATTTTTGTACTATATAATTCTATGACATCCCATATTTTCATAGCTCATTATGCCCAACACACCCTACACAACATGACAAACAATCTTACACTAAAATTATTAACCCAATAGATCATGATAATACCACCCAGGTATACCCTTGATCATATTGCATAATAATAATAACATAGTCCACTAGTTTTATATATAATTCTCAAGTATTCATTCAAATTAATAGCAAAAAATCATATATCATATAATCTTGTTATGGTCTTTCATTTAGTAACTATATCTAATCCTAAAAGGTTGTACCTAAAAGGTTATAGTCTCTGGTTCTAAAACTAGTAAACAACCTATTATGTAAAGATATAGGAATATGATATAAATAACCTTTATAAGTTAAACTTACATATGAATATTTATATGGATTATCTTAACTTGACCTAGAAAATAAACCACCTGTGTATACTTTTACACAAGATCCTAGATTACTAAAATTTTATCCATAACATACCATTAAATTAACAATCTGTCTTTCCAAGATGCTCAATATAATTGGTTAATAGGATATAACCAAGAATCAACTCAAATATTATATTATGCCTCAAAAGTGTACTTAATATTTAATATTATTCCTATTTATCAATTTTGCTAGTTTAATAATCCCTTTTTCCCACACTGCTTGAATAAGATGATTTTTAATTCTTTGATAAAGTATTTAATATATATAGTAACCATCAACCATGTAGATTCCAAGATAATCATGATCATTTTTAAAAATCAAATTGAATTCATAATGCCACTCAGGTGCATTATGTATATTGCTCAAACTACAATATGAAAATTCGAGGCAATATAAAGTTCCACCAAACATTCGATCTTGCATTAAAGACGAAACATAGTTTATCTCTTTCTTATCTAGGTTAAACTCAATATATACACTAATAATTATTATTATACTTTTTTTTTTAATAATATATTTAAAATATTCATATATCTACACTTATCGTGAAATTTATTTTCTTCCTCCTCACTTAATGATACAAAGGCTTCTTCTATGTCTTTTGAAGCTAAGGAAGAGAGGAACGAAACCTATAATTTGTTTATTCAAATTTTATCTCATTTAAGAGAAAAAATTATAATTATGACTCAATTTTTTTTTCAATATACACCCACTACTTATAATATAAATAACTTCAAGGATTCTAATTTAAACAACTGGGTGCCACATTAATTATCCAATGTTATATAAATACATATCCATCTATTTAGATATATTTAAGTCTACTATATAATTAGACGACTAGGCATTGTACTAATTAGTTGGGTGCTTAAGATAAATATTGGCACTATTAAATTTATCATGCACACTAAAATAAATTTTAATACCAGGTAAATTTAATTATCCTAACTCAGACTTTTTAAATTCTAGCTGGGTGCTTTTAAAGAGATGTCTGCAATCTATTAATTTGACTTATACAATTTAAAGATAGAATTCTATGACTTGTATAATTGAATTATTTTATTTTTATTTTTATTTTTTTCTCAATCCATTTTATAGGTTAATTGGCATTATAAAAGGACTTAAGTTTTTAATATAACATTCAGTTCTTTAATATTTCAACTCAGCACTAAAATTTCCTATGACCAACACTATTATCTAGGTAAATGTTTAGCCAATCAACTTCCAGATTAACATATTAATTATTTAAAATAATATATTTACAATGCTTATCATATATCTTTCAGAACTTCAAACACAATAATTCTCCTTTTATGATTACAATGACTTACTAAAAGACAACATTTCTAATACATTTATACTACATTTTTCATCAAATACTCAATGATTTATTTCTATTATTCATTGAAATCCATGCAACAAATTTTAATTAAACTCTAAAATTTTTAATTGATGCCCAACAATTTCTTCTAAATTTCCTAGTAATTTCATATATAACTTTCCCTTTTAAAAAGATAAACTCACCGAGTTTTAACCAATAATCTAGCTTTCTATAAAACTCCAATGAATCCATTGGCTTAGAATTATTTTCTTATATTCAATACTAGAAAAAAAATCTACCATTATGTGTGTGTGTGTGTGCGCGTGTGCGCATGTGCATGTGCACGTGCACGTGTGCATGTGCACGTGCACGTGTGCATGTGTGCATGTGTGTGTGCACGTGCGCATGCACACTCACGTGCATGCACACATGTGCGCGTGCGCGCGCGTGCGTGTGTGCGCGCACGCGTGTGTGCGTGTGTGTGTGTGTGTGCGTGTGTGTGTGTGTGTGTGTGTGTGTGTGTGTGTGTGTGTGTGTGTGTGTGTGTGTGTGTGTGTGTGTGTGTGTGTGTGTGTGTGTGTGTGTGTGTGTGTGTGTGTGTGTGAAAATAGAATTTTAATAAAACACAAGCTTTCTTATCTAAACAAACTCAGCATATCAATATATTTAGCCATTATAATTTTTATTTTTTATACTCTAGTCCAATTTTATGTTTAAACTCAACATATAAATAATTTCACATTGGGCATCTTAATTAGGAAGCCTGACAACTTCTATCTTAATTTCATCAATTTCATTCATATGTATATAAACACACAAAATTATAAATAACAAAACTTACCTTTATTTTGGAAAAATAATAATAAGCTTACTTTATTTCTTCTGCTTGCCTCTGTGTATTAGACTCTCTAATATATTGGTTGTACCCTTTCTTCTCTCCAATATTTCTTTTCATGTCCATTTTCTCTCTATATTCTTTGTCTTTTTAATTCACACAAATTTCCTTTATTTATAAAACTTTTCCTCTTCCAATATTTGTGCTCCCCTTTTTCCATGAAAACTCTCTAAATTTATTTATTCATGAAAATCAATATAATAATCTAATTTTATCTTTATTATATAAAAAAAGCTAATTTAATAATAATAAAAATCTTTTTCTAAATTTTCAAATAAGTATCATGTATAATTATAATTTAAACTTTAAATTATGTTATCAAAATTTCCATGTAATTTTTAAAATAATAATAAACAATTATTTAACTAAAAGGTAAAAAAAATAATTAATTACATTTTACCTACAAGATAATTATTTTCACAATAATTATATTTATTAACACTAATATTTATTTTTCCAAATAAAAATCAAAATAAAAACAATTAAACTAAAGAAATCAAGTGCATACTAAAATTAATTCCACACACACAAAATATAATCACAAGCAATAATTCATAATTATGTACTAACAATTATGCCAATTATTTAAAATCTATGGTGTGTGCGTAGGGTCACTAACATTTTTCACTGGTATTTCCCCCAATCACATCATCTAGCTAACCCTCTTTGATGATGCTCTCCTTCATCATACCCTGAGGGTAGGATGTATCCTTCATCTACTCATTACAAATAGGTAGTGAGTCCGAGTCATCATAAATTAATGATGTAAAACTAACAATTATACATCTTTAATGTATATAATGTTGTGGTGTGGAGCTAAAAGCTTCAACTGCTTACAGACACTAGAAGGAAAGATGCTGAAGAACCAGAGCCACCGGCATCGGCAGTATGACCGATGTCAGTTATAGGCAGTGGAGAAGGAGATCGACGATGGCAGGGAGTCGGCTGACATCAGCAGCACCAGACCAGAAGAGACCAGCGTCGGTCGCCTGTGCGGTCCAGAATTATTCGTTGCATGAACAGTTACTTAGTTGAACTGAGTGTTTGCATGCTAAGGGGCTAATTTAAGTCGCGGGCTGTGTGTCTAATTTTAGTAGTTAGAGTTCTATTTTTGTAAGCATGGGATCTTATTTATAAACCCATAAGGCATGTATTGTAATTAAGAAGGCAAGTAAAAGCATTGAAGCTAGCAAGGTCAAGGAGATCTACAGGTGTAAGGTCAAGGAGATCAGCTGAAGCATTCAAGGAGGGATAGCAACTCAGGCTTTAGAGTTGTTGTGTTGAGCAAGAGAGAGAGGGAAGAAGTTCTTGAGGTGTGGCAAGCCTTTGAGGTGGAGGAAGAAGTGGCATCTTCCTTATTGTATTTTCTTCTAGTAATATCTAATACAAAGAGTGTGTATTGTCTCTCAAATTCTTTGCTGTCTCAAGTTTCTAGCTACTTTATCATTCTGGTATAATTCTGTGTTTAATTGCATATAAGAAAATAATCAATTGTGCTCTAATTGGTAGAGCTTTAGATCCCCTGACAAGTGGTATCAGAGCTACGGTTTTTAGGAAGCAGGGTATTGTTTTTTGATTACAGGTCATTCACAGGGTTTTCTGATTGAGTGGGAGTTCAGCAATGGCAAAAGAAAGTAGGCTACGAATGGAGAAGTTTAACGGCAAGAATTATCAACATTGGAGGATGCAGATTGAGGACTATCTGCATCAGAAGGATTTGTACTTACCATTGGGTGGGTTTACATGCAAGCCCACAGATATGAAGGATAAAGAATGGAACGTTCTTGATCGGAAGGCTCTCGGTTCCATAAGGTTGAGCCTTGCATCGTCTGTGATTCCAGCTTATCACAGTGCAAGACAACAAAAGAGTTGATAAAGTCCTTGGCAAACTTATACGAAAAGCCCTCAGCTTCTAATAAGGTATATCTTATGAAGTAGCTATTTACTTTGCAAATGCAGGAAGGTGGATCGGTACATACTCCTCTCAGTGATTTCCATGGTTTGGTAAACCAATTAGCTTCAGTCAATATTGTTTTTGATGATGAGGTAAAGGCTCTCTTGATTTTATGTTCTTTGCCTGAAAGTTGGGATGGTATGGTTATGGCAGTAAGTAATTCTGCATCTGCTTCTAAAATCTTAAAAGTTGATGATGTTGTGAGTGTGATCTTGAATGAAGAAATACGTAAGAGAAGCACAGGTGAATCATCAGGGAATGCTCTAAGTGTAGAAAGCAGGGAAAGGCAAAGGGAGAAGGTTGAGCAAGGGAAATCAAGGTCGAGAAGGAGATCCGAGTCTAAAGGTATTACCTGTTGGTTTTGTGGAAAGAAAGGACATACAAAGAAGGAGTGTTGGTTGAGAGATAAAGAGAATCAACATGCAGGTATGGGAGAAGAAAAGGATGCAAATATTGTGATGCAGGATGCTCTCATACTTTCTTCAGATAGTCAGGTAGGATCATGGATTTTAGATTCTGGTTCATCTTTTCATGCATCCCCAAACAGAGATTTGTTTTACGAGTATGAACAGGGAGACTTTGGAGTTCTTTATTTAGGGGATGGTACACCTTGTCAGATAGTTGGCAAAGGGAAAGTGCAACTGAGATTGCAGATTGACAACACATGGGTGTTGAAAGAGGTCATGCATATTCCAATTCTGAAGCAGAGTCTGATTTCTGTAGGAAGGTTGGGAGATGAGGGATGCATAATAACCCTCACAGCAGATTCTTGGAAGGTTACCAAGGGAGCACTTGTTCTAGCAAGAGGTAAGAAAGTAGATACTCTTTATCTGTCTACTTGTATTACTGATTCTACTTCTGGTGTAGATTCGAAGATGTGGCCTAATAGGCTTGGTCACAAGAATAGGAAGGGAATGGAAGTTCTTGATTCAAAAGGTATGTGTTCAAATTTGGAAAGCACAGATACAATTCATTACAAAAAGAGGAAATTTGATGCTTTTGACAGGAACAAAGAAGCCTTGGTGTTTATGAAGGAGATGAAGGACAGAGATCAGTCACAGGGGCTAAATAAGTCTGAGCAGGGCAGCATGGACAAAGGTTTGATCCAAGAAGAGCTCACGGATGAAAATTTCATCACTTACAGGAACACACAGACACCGATGTCGGTAGCTTGGCACCGACGTCAGTCATCCAGATACCGACATCGGTCATGTGCAGATCAGTAGGGTCGATAGGTCGGACAGGAGAAGTCTGACGTCAGTCATAAGGACCGATGTCGGCAGGAGGGACACCGGCATCGGCTAGGGAAACGACGTCGGCAGTCAGGGTCAGTGCAGGGAACTGACATCGGTCGGGAGCAGACTAGGAGATAGCCTATATCAGTCACTGGAACAGATGTTGGGTGAATTAATAAGTCTCAAACACCCATGTGGAGGTCAAGAAAGGTATGTTAACCTCATATTCATTGTTCACCTTCTTTATATTGCTTACTGATAGTCATGAACTAGGAAGATGGAAGAAGCAATGCAGGTAGAATCCAGAAACAGTGGGAGCTTGGCATGGATGAGGAGTGTGAGTCCTTGGAGAACCAAATAGGTATTTGTTGGTAGTGTTGTCAGCTAGAAGAAAGCACTGGATAGAGGGATGGATTCTCATTTTAGAGAAGAGAGTGGATGGACACATGAGATAGAAGGCTATGGCATATGGTCTTGATTATGCTGCAGAATAATGGAGGTTTGACCATTGTATTTTATCTTTACTAGGTTGGATAATATTAGCTACATTATCCTGTTACTGTATTGTGTTACTTGTTACAGGGTTTCATATACAGAGAGTTTTTCTGAGCTAAGGGTAGAGTTGGTTCAGAAGAGTGTCATGGAGAATTTGGGAGCAGCAAAATTCTTGTGGCATAAGAGACAGGTATTGCATCATAGGTTTGCATGGTGGTTGGTCTTCAAGAGTGACATTGAAGAGGGATACAGAGCCTAAGGAACAAAATAGATGGTGTATAGGTATAGGTACAAGTTACAGCTATTTATCTCCAAGTGGGAGATTGTTGTGGTGTGGAGCTAAAAGCTTCAACTGCTTGCAGACACTAGAAGGATGTTGAAGAACTAGAGCCACCGGCGTCGGCAGTATGATCGACGTCGGTTATAGGCAGTGGAGAAGGAGACCGGCGATGGTAGGGAGTCGGCTGATGTCGGCAGCACCAGACCAGCAGAGACTGGCGTCGATCACCTGTGCGGTCCAGAACTGTTCGTTGCACGAACAGTTAGTTAGTTGAACCGAGTGTTTGCATGCTAAGGGGCTAATTTAAGTCGCAGGCTGTGTGTCTAATTTTAGTAGTTAGAGTTCTATTTTTGTAAGCATGGGATCTTATTTATAGACCCATAAGGCATGTATTGTAATTAAGAAGGCAAGTAAAAGCATTGAAGCTAGCAAGGTCAAGGAGATCTACAGGTGTAAGGTCAAGGAGATCAGCTGAAGCATTCAAGGAGGGATAGCAACTCAGGCTTTAGAGTTGTTGTGTTGAGCAAGAGAGAGAGGGAAGAAGTTCTTGAGGTGTGGCAAGCCTTTGAGGTGGAGGAAGAAGTGGCATCTTCCTTATTATATTTTCTTCTAGTAATATCTAATACAAAGAGTGTGTATTGTCTCTCAAATTCTTTGTTGTCTCAAGTTTCTAGCTACTTTATCATTCTGGTATAATTCCGTGTTTAATTGCATATAAGAAAATAATCAATTGTGCTCTAATTGGTAGAGCTTCAGATCCCCTGACATATAATAATCAAAATATAACTATTATGTAATGTATAATAATCAAGAATACTACTATCCCATATCAATATATGTAAATATGCTCAAATCAAAGCAATGGAAATAAAATATTAACTACACTAATCAATGGATTAAAGGTTAAAAAGTTATAGGGTGAAATTGGGATGTGACATTTGATGACCATGTTGCTTATCTCTAGAATTTGAATGATAATGCTTCACATATATTCATGATTACTAATAGTAAATTCAACTATAAGAGCATGTTTATCAGGAAATCTATATTACACTTCTTTATCTATGATGTTTAATATCACATAGATGTTTTAAATTTTTTTATGGTGTTTATTATTAGAATTAAAAATAAAATACAACTAGTCTCTTATCAGACTTATAATAAAATTATAATATTTTTATTTACTGGTATACATGTTGAATACTTCCATTAATTTCTCCCAAATGTATCAGGTGAATAGTTTAAGCCTACTTGAACTAGTAGTTGGTAGTAATGTTATAAATTCTAGTTATTATATGCAAGATATCCACAACACATTGTTGGATTCATAAGAAAATTTGGGGTTTTATTCTTATAAAATATCATTGTCCCCAACAAATATTTTCATGACAAACCATCCTTTCCTCTTCAAAGCTTGTAAAAAATGAAATTGATTCTACTCTCACTTAAGAATCATTCCATTCATAATTTCCAAAAAAGTCTCTAAGTTTTCCTCTTATATAACATTGTAACAAAGATTTAAAAACATGCATACAAATCTTTTGACTAGTCATAAATTGAATACATTGAAATGGACATGTTGGTACATCATTTATTTGAGCCAATTTAGGCATTTTCAAAAGTATGTAAGTTAAAAAGACTAAAATAAATAAATATCTCCTTCGCTTGGAAATTTAAAATAACTAGCATACTCTAATTTTAAATATAAAATGAAAGGACACAATGTTTAGTTCAGCATTGTTCTAGGTTTATTCCTTTTGAAAATTCTAAAATTGGTAGCAATATCTAGTGTAACAAAAGTGTATATTCATTAAAAATAGTAGTGTCTAAAATTTTATCTGTATAATGTTTAGGCCAAATCTCATTATTCCCATGTGAATTACCTATTTAGATTTTATATTAATACTTTGAAATAAAAATTAACCCTAATTTATGGCCAAAGCCACTTGTGGGCACTTGGAAAATCGAATCATGAAATCATCTTTACCTAGGGATTGCAAAAACAATTTTTATAATTGAATTACCTAACTTTGATCTATTGGTCCTCACTTTAGGTTCTAAACCTCTAGGCACCTAGTGACCAATTACCCTTGTATTTATACAACTAGAATAGGAAAATAGTAGTGGTGCCCAATCTAGATGCATCACTTCATCAATGGCATTACCAAACCCCTTGACATATGTACAAAAAATAATCTGCATAACCATCTTCAATAAAAAAGAAATACTTTATTTGCTCTAGGAAATGTGGAAATGGGCATATGACCTAGAAGTTTTATAACTGATGATCTCTTAAACAAATAAATGAAAGTTAGCATCATCTTTTATTTCCATTTCATGATTAAATTAGTGATATGATCAAACTAGTTTATTAAATATCATTGTCGATTAGGTGAACTTTAATATGTTAGAATTGTCAAAAAAGATAGAATAAGTCACATAGTTTCTATGGGAATATGTCATTAGGTGGAATCTCTAAATCTTTGAAAATATAGAATTTATATTTTTGATTTAAAAAATTAGAATAAAATTCAATAAATCTAGTAACCTTACAAGGAATATTGATTGAATAAAAATATATAATATCATATGGGTAGAATTTAAATTTTACATTTGTATGTTTGATACATATTATTTACCTTTGATAGTGAAGTACCATAATGTCAACAAACTATTTTATGAGATTTAAGGCTTTCAAATTCCATGCTATGAAATGTGATAAAAAATGTTAATAAATTTTTTATAGTGCTTTTAAAAATAAATTAACTGATTGCAGTAATAATGAAAATAGCCAACTAGACTACACTGATGAGGAAAATTATCCTATTGGATTAATAAGGAAAATAATATTTCAATAGAAAGAATCATAATAACAATAATGATGTTGTGAGTAACAATGCAAATGGAGCAATCCATGCAATTGAGAAGGGGATGATAACAATCGAGATAATCCATATTATAGAATTGAATCATATACCAATCCTAATTTCATCAACACTCCTTATCTTGACCACATCCATATATGATCACTTAAATACTAAACCCATTTTCATATGTGGAGCTAAATTTGACATAAAAACTGTGAGATCATGTCTCAACTTCTACAACTTATCTACTATGGTTATCATACAAAAAAACCTAAACTATGATTTTTATTTACGTATTAAATCTCAAGGAAAGCACAATAATATTTTTATATTAAAATTAATAAATTAAATCCATTATTTCATGGAGGAAAGTACAAATCCCTTTTGGTTTGGATTTGACACATAAACAAAAAAAGTGCTTACTCTATCATACATCTAAGCTTCCATAAAATTAAATGAGAATGATGTTCACATAATGATTTTACATTTTTCCATGAAATTATTTGGTATAATTATTATTTTGGAGATGATTTTATTATTTTAA
Organism: Torreya grandis; assembly: GCA_037957365.1. Classification (NCBI taxonomy): domain Eukaryota; kingdom Viridiplantae; phylum Streptophyta; class Pinopsida; order Cupressales; family Taxaceae; genus Torreya; species Torreya grandis. Next base: position 448,347 of record JARHVA010007902.1, on the reverse strand, counting down.
ATAAATTTACCAATTTTTTGTTTGTAAAAAAAACACAATACCTTTTATAATCATTGAATGAGAAAAAAAAATCTTTGAACTTTCCATTAAAAACTAAGAGATGGAATAAAATAAGGAAGGTTATCTTAACCAAAGTGAGTTAGTTTAAGATGTATATAATAAATAAAATTTATTATATTTTTATTTTAACCTAGGGGATGATGTCATATTTTTAAGTGTTATTAAGTGTTTTCATATGTCATATTATATATTTTAAGGATTTCTTTAGGAGGAATATTTTTAATTATAATTTCCTTTAATGGGCTCACATTGGGCTAGTTGTGCCATGACACAAGGATTAAATAAGGAGTCCTATGAAACTAGATAAAATATTTAAGTAGATCCAAATGCGTAAGCCTTTCATGGACTATGTTTGGTGTCATCTAGGTGCCTAAAAGGTCATAAGGATTTTTTTGCACAAACTACTCATAATAAAAACACACTCCCAACAAGTTTAGGAACACTTGGCACTGAATCTATACTCATTATCTATATAGAGTTATGATGACATCACCATTTATTAAAGGGATTCCATTAATAAAACAAACCAGAGAAATTGCATAATTATTAATTAAAATATTTCTATTGAAATTAGAACTTTACCTACATATGCGTTCCCTTAGTAATTCAAAATAACAAATAAACCACATAGATTAAAATTTAATGCAACACTCTTTATCATTAATCAAAATTCATTATAGAGTATAGAATTCATAACATTCATAATAGAGTATATGTTCAACTCATACTAATTAATGAACTAGAGGCTCACATGTGAGATTGGGTGCTTACAAATGGATCCTTCATGGATTCCATACTATTAATAATCCTAATGTATATTAGATGCATGAAAAGTTACTTCATTTATCTAGAGTTATGCTATATTTCTTTTGTGTGTTCATTCCATATATCTTAATATCCTTAAATAACTTTTAGGAGCATCTTTTCCAGGATAGAAGGTACACTCAAAGTGCCAAACTAGAGCTTGGTCATCATAATTTCTAGCTTCATGATTCCATAAAGTCTATACTACAACCACCATGTTTCACCAATCCTAGAAGATTCACTAAAAATATGGGAGATATTTAGCTGTGTGCCATCTTGTGCAAGATATGTGATGCACCCTCCAACTGGTACCAAAATGAAAAAAGGCTGACCATTAAAAAAGATGATTCATTTGCACCTATGTGGATGTAATGTTAGTATGAATCCTTTACATAATGAGATAAAGGGCCCAACATTAACTTATACAAAAACCTATATATCCTTAGACTAGGTTGTCAATCTCTTAGGAGTGTAGAACTCAGGTGTATTCTCCTTAAGTTTAGTATTGAAGTCTTCAAATCCATTAATAGTGAGGATGATTTATTCAATAGTGTTATCTATCTCAAATGATACAATAGTGAGCACAAGCACATCCATTTTCTCTAGCTCCTTATGGAAGGCCTCGACATTGGATTTTGCCTTTTACACACTTCTATATAGGATCACTCCTTTCTCATAGGGCTTAGTTTTTAGAGCATGGAAGAGTTCTTCCAAATTATGTTATTAATCCTTGATCTAGTTTTTGAGTGCATTGATGCTTCCCTTGATTCAAATCTACTCTATCCTAGTTGTTGAGTATACTTTTACCATCAGCTTCTCCTTATTTTCCTTTGCCTACTTTAGACACACATCTATAATTGAGGCTTGGTTAGAGGATCTTAAGAAAATTGTATCTACTACATGTGTGCCCTCCTGTAATTTGGTGAAGAGGTATTCTACCTCTTAGAGCTTATCATCTAACTCTTTTGTAGTGTGACATTGGGATCTTCTTCTTCTTCTTGCATCAATTCAAGTTTTAACCTTGGGAGCATCTACTCCACTAACACACAAATTTTGTCAACCTATGAAAGGTCTAAAGTATCGATACTGACTAGAAGAGATTATTTAACCACCTCTACATGCTTATAGAGTTGTTATATCTTGAATTTGGTGGCTTGCACTTCATCATTGGCTTCTTTATGGATCCTTTTCCATTTTTTCACCTTACCATCATTGATGAAGTTTTGGCATATAACTTTTATGTCCATCCTAATCAATGCATTCCTAGATTAGATTGGTTTCATGGTGTGAGGGTTAATAAAAAGGGATTCCTACCCCTCATCAAGCTCTTCTAGGCTCTAAGTAGCCATGTTTGGTGCCTCAAATTAGGGCTCATCCATGTAGTGGTCTATCACAAATGAGAGTTATTTTCGCATCCTAGTCATGGAAGCTTGGGGGGGCATAGTGTCATACATATAGAGTTCTTAGTCCACCCATACCTTATATGCCTTATCCCTTATATTCAACTCTTTGTCATCTTTCTTGAAAATATATTTTTAGTTCATACTTACTCCTTTTCACTAGTTCTACCACTCTCTTCAAAACTCTCCTGAGAGGACTCACATGTTAGATCTTTAGGGGTTTCTTGCTTAGAATTTTCCTCTTCATCTATTTCTTCATCCTGAGGTTTGTCAATACTCACCTCCAGGGAAATTCCTTTGGAACCAGTGTCACCTTATTACTACTAGGGTTCTTATGCTATTTATGTTTTTTATTCTAATTAACTAGTATCACCTTGTTTTTCTTTAATCACACCTTCACTACTTGGGTGTACATCTTGCACAACTTTTTATACCTTTTTATTGGGGTCTATTGGCAATTTTTTGACCACTTTAATTATTGGTCATATGCTTGTAGGAACCTTTAGGTCCCTTTTATCTACCTTGGCTAATTAATTTCCTCAAGAATTTTTTCTCTTGAAGCACAAATACCTTATTTATGTCCTAATTTATCAATCCCATCTTCTTCTAAATCCTTCTTTTCTCCTCTTCTATTTGTGAAGGTGGTGTGGAGGTTTATTCACTAGATGAGGGGCTTGTCTGCTCCTCTATTTCCTCAATCATAGATATCATGATACTTTGTAGGGATTATTTCACATCCTTTATGTTTGGATCCTCTTCTCCTTCTTCTATTTGTAATATATAGGTCCTTGTTGGTCTTCTTCAATTTTCTCATTTATTATGGGCATGAGGGTCACCTCTTTCTCCATCTCTACAAGAGTTATATTAGGGAATGCAATAGGTCCCTAAGTCTTTTTATTTTGCTTCTTAATAGAAGAAGCACTATCTTACATTAAAGGTCATGTACTTATTTAGAGTGGGGGGCACAATTGTCTTCTTAGAGGTAATTCTCAAATTAGTGTACTCCATGATTTCTTCAAGCTTATCTCCCCATTTCTTTTGGAGATTTTTCTCCTACAACTTTTGTGAAACATTCCTTTCATTTACAACTAGGAGGGGGTACTCATCATCCTTTCCAAGATCATCTCCCTTTATTCTCACATTTATTTCATAGTAGAGGTAGAAGATCTTCCCATTTATAATCACTCTATGGAGGGGTGGATATCCGTCATGTTTGTGTCATCTTCCTCATCTTTGGTAGCCTTAGATCATGGGTACACAAATTGGTGCCTCATCTTACTTTTATCTTGATTTATAGTCTTGACTGAGATCTCAAGTTTTTATATATTAGGGATCCTCCTTATCACCACCATGAAATAATTGGCTAAGAATTAGTAAATCCACTAGAGCCACCCTGACATGTTCCCATATATGAGTGTTAGGTGAACCATATATAAGTGATACATTATAGTAAAGTTTTTTATTCCCAAGTTGTTGTCAAAGTTCCTAAGGGATTTGATACTCCTTCTTAAAGGATTATATGTACCTATTGCACCACCTTTGCACTCTTGTTTTATACTTATACAATAATCTATGTGGGTAAATTAAGTCTTGGTGCTTCATCATAGGGGACTCATGGTTGGGTGGGAACACCCATAGGTGGTTTTCATCACCATCTAGCACACCTATCTCTTTCATCACTATTAGAATCAACATATACCCCCATCAGAAGGTTTCACATGCTCTATGGCACTCTATTGAATTCTTGATAATCTCCTTAGTAATGAACATGAAGATTTTGAATTTTACCCCTTGAGCTAGGTGGTGGGAAATGCACAAGAAGGTATTGTTAATTTCATACCATTAACCACTAGGGTAAAATTTGGAGCCAACCATGCACATCATTACCCTCAAGCCATGGTCATGGATGTCCCTGATAAGCAATGTAAACCCTAACTTATAGTAGTCCATGAGCTTTTTGACTTTTTCAACCTGCACTTCATCCTCCATCATCTCATAGATATGTAGCCCTACACTGGGTAGTCCCATGATTCTACTAATAAGGCTCACCTACATCCTCATAAACTATCTTACAAAGTAGAGATGATTGTCATGCACATGTGAGAAGAAAAATTATGCCAACCAGTCCATCTTACCAAAGATCAATAGCTTGAATAGTTATTTGGCACCCATGATTGTCAATTTATCTTTGATGGAGACATTGAAGAGTGAAAAACCCACCTTTGTCTTCTTCCCTATGTCTACCATCCAATCTTGATTCAAATATTATGTATTGCTCCCTATTCTATGGTTTTAATCCTTGATATTGAACATGTACACAAATGGAACCCACTTCTCCCCTACCATGACCTCTAGGGGGAATCACACCTCTCTATCAGTTAGGTTTAGTCTTACTTTTGGATCTATTTATGAGATTCTTATGCCTTTCAACATCCATTCCTCTTATTTCATGGTGGTTGCTTCTTTCACTACCTGCACTTTTTTCACACTTTTTATGCTTAAAGTCTACCTATGCTTAGCCTCTTTTTTCCCATTCTAAACTTGTTACTATTGAATCATGGCTAGTTAATCTGACTAAAGCTTGAAATTATGTTTGGTGCTTCTTCACAGTCGTGAGAATTATGACTATGTATTGGGATCTCAAGTTTCCTATGCCATTAATGGTGGTTTGGTCATCTTGTAAACCTTTTACTACCCTATTTCTTTATTAATTTATTTCCACTCACCTCCTTTTCAACTCAGAATGGAACACAATATTCTCATTGCTCATTCATTCTTACTTGGGGGTTTATGGATGACTAGTTTTCTCTCTAGTATTAACTTTTAGGTTTAAATGGATTTGACTCTTTATTTTGATCAAAATTCTTAAAAGTAATAGTAACCCTGCTACCTCAACCATTTTTTCCTTTATACTATGTTTTTATCTATCATATTGATGGCTTGGTAGTGTGTGGATTTCTTGAAATCTACCAATCCCTTAAAATATAATAAAATCTACCACCAACTACTCATTTATTATAGATATTTTCTCTTCTACCATCATAACATTAAATTTGTTAATGCTTTATTTAGTGAAGTGATAGGTAATTCAAATGGTCACTTCCTACTGAACATTAGGTGGGTACCATCTATCTCAATGGTCATTTTATTGCATTTTGTTTAACTTAGAATGACCTTCACCATTCTTATGGTAACCTAGGCATAACACTTCACATGCATGTGATTTAGCTTCCTTAGTTCTATTCATTATTAGTGTTATGCTTGCTTAAAAGTGCACCTCTCTTTACTAGTTGATTTATCTATGATTTAATATCTCTTGATTTGGCCTTCCCTACCCTATACAAATCCTTGAATTGGTCCTCCATCACCTCTTTCTCTCCTTAATTTCTTTTACACAAACATCTTGTGTGCCTCCTTTCACAAATTTTTACTTATAGTTTTCTATACCTAGATAACTTTGCACATGCCTAAAAACTTAGGTGTCTTACCTTTTGTTGTTTCCAAAATAAGCTTAGCTTGATTTTTGGAAAAACCCCCCTTACGAAACTTGTTCATTTCATCTTTCATCTCTCTAAGTTTGTTTTCGAGATGGGTTTTGCTCGTTCTCATTTTGGTCTAGCTGATACCATTGGAAATTTGTAATATTTTTTCATCCCATTTTCCCCAAGGAATGTCAAAATCATTATGGTCTCGATGTGTTCAGAAGACCAATTTTTTCCTCTTTCAGAGTTGGTCTTTTCTTCCATTTTCATGCACGGGCGGCAAAAATTGCCGCCAGTGCATTTTTAACCTTTGCAATGTAAGGGTGGCAAAAATTGCTGCCCCTTCATTTTTCTTGCAAGGGCAGAAAATTTTGCCACCCCTGCATCTTGACCTACAAGGGTAGCAATTTTTTCCACCCCTGCATTTGAACCAAACCAAACATGCAAGGGCAGCAATTTTTTCCACCCATGCACACCTCAGTTTCCATGTGTGGCATTTATTGCCACATGTGGTAGGTGGTTGGGGGCATTTTTAACCCCATATAACCCAGTTTAGAGCTCTATTCTTCTCATTGCTTCCTCCTCTCCTCATGTCCTTTGCATCTAGATGACCTAGCAGATGAGTTGAAGTGCGTTTTGGTAGATTTGAGCTTGTGGCGCACGCGGTTTTCAAGTGGGTTTTATTTTTTACATTTGTTTTTCTTATTCTTCCTCTTTCTTAGTTTCTTTTTCCTCTTTTAGATATTGTGAAATGTTTTATCTTCTCTTTTCCTTCCCTCTGTCCTCCGCGTGGGTTTCCTCTTCAACCTGCTAGGGTGGTGAAGTTCACCATCCCTCATACCTGTGGTCTTCTTCTTAGACCCATCATGGGTGGAAAATTTTGCCGCTCATACCTCTGCAGTCTCTCACCTAAGCCTGTAAGGGTGGTGATTTTTTCTGCCCATGCATCTCAGCCCCCCATTCTTTACCTTTGCAGGTGGCAAATTTCACCACCCGTGCTGACTCAATCATGCATGAGCAGCAATTTTTTCCACCCACGCACCCTCCTTGCTAGACATACATCAACAAAGAATTTTGCTGCCGATGCATGTCCATGTGTAGGGGCAACAATTTTCATTGCCCCTTCGTTTCCTTCCCCAAACTTGTAGAGGTGGTGAATTTTGCTACCTGTGTAGGCTGATCCTACTTGGGCAGCAAATTTCATCGCCCTTGCATTTTACTCATTCTTTCTACAGGGGCAGTGATTTTTGCCGTCCATGATTTCCCCTTAAGGATTTTTCATCTTTTCCCTTTCTTTCCCTTTTTGCCTCATTTTCTACACCTTCTTCTGACTCAGCCTTCTTAAAGTATCCTCCATTGACCATGATCACTTGATATGTGAATTCTCTAACTCGCTCCCTTTTCCCTAATTATGTGATCATGACTACAGTTCTCTCTGAAGGCTCTTGCTCATCAGCACCCATCTTATTGAGACTAGTTCCAATGTCAGAAATGTCTTCCAAAAAGGCAAAGATGATGAAGTATAAATAATAAGGTGTCTTCTCGATCACTTTAGTCACCTCTAATGTCGATGACATCCGAGACACCAAAATTGGCCACGTGGATATGACTGAGTTTATGGATCGAACAAAGGTGATGAACCCAAGCTCTGGAATAAGAAGGATTGTTGAAAGCAACATCCACTTAGTTGCCACTTTTCCAGTGGCAACACATCATATAGAATTCATCCTTTAATGTTCCCACTTCTACAATAAAGAGACAAGGTTAGTCTCAAATGCCAGTAGTAATGTGATAATTTGGTTGGATCCCGAATTCAATGACAAAGTCTTCATGTGCCCTCTAGCTACTAAAGTAATAAAGATCGACTTCGTAGAAGCTCAGAAGGAGCATGACAAAGACCCTAAGAGGGTAAAGAAAGTGATGAAAAATAGGTGGCTGAGGGCACCCAGGTCCAATCTATCTAGATGGCCATAAAACTTCCTGAGGAGTGACTTCATTAAAGAATTTGGTGACTTAATCACTCTTCTTAGCAGAGTGCGAGGCCTCCCATCTTCCTCACAGTTCTATGAATGGATGTACCCATTCATTAAGATCATCCTCCAGGGTAAGTAGGTCATCTTTTGGGGTGAAAAAATTAGTAACGCCCTTCACAAACAATAACCAAGGTGCAGACTTCTTCTAAGTTTTATATGACCTCATACCTTATGTACATAGCTACTTCGATACAGAACTTCCCAAGTTTCACAACTAAAGGGGATAGAAAGACCACCCTGGTCTACTCATATTACCCCCAGCTGGCACTTCAAGGGTCAACCCACCATTTCAAAAGGGTAAATGACACTTTCTTTGTCATATTTTTATGCCTCTTCGACCCTCAGCTTGAGCAAAAGAGAGTATCAGATGAGGCTTGGACAATTGTCAATGATTATGGGTGTATGTTCCTCCAATTTACCACCTTATGCTATCTTTAGGTTGGCCTTTTCTAGGGCTACCCTTATATGCTCCCCAGATTTCCTTCTGATAAATTAGTTCTCATGGATCTCTATCGACAATTGGTTGTCGTGCATACTAGACAAATGGAGCTCAAAAAGCTAGGTTTCAGGTTTCCAATCAAAATTGGCAGGTACACTATTGCGACAGTAGCCAAAGCCAAAGTCATAGAAATAGAGATGTAAATGGTCACCCTGAAATAGTTCAAGAGAAGAGACAAATTTGACTATAGGGGAGTCAAGGAGAAAATTAGGCAGAAGACTCAATTCCATGAGCCCATGATTGAAGACATCTAGATCAACCTGAGGACAGCCAAAGAAATTAGAAAGATAGACTATTACAGATTTACCCTTGAGTAAATTGAATATCTAGGGCTTACAAAGATCCCCTCTAGTCTGGTCAACAACAGGAACATTATCAATAGTAGGTACCTGGCTAAAAAGGTTTCTAGCTCCCCTCTTCCTTCAACTCAATGGTCTCAGAAGGAATTGACCTCTCTGAGAAAAACATTTGAACCAATATTGGCTAACACCAATGATTGGTTAGCAGCCAAAGGGATCATCCTGAAAGAATTTATCACAAGATCTAAGGTTGAGTACTAAGTAGAGATGAAGAAGAAGGTAGAGAATAGGACCAAAAACAAAGGTGATGTTCCTTCCCCTTCTAAGCCTCACAAGCCTAGAATCATTTTTGTTTCTAAAAAAACAAAGACTACTGAGGAGTCGAAAGTAGCGGCTAAAAGGGTTGTAGAATAGAGTTCTTAGGAACAAACAACTCAACCAATGGAGACAAATGACCGGTCATCATAATAGCCAAGCACTAAACCTCTGCCTTCACAAAAAGAAGCAGCTATTCCATCTCTCATGTTGAACTTGGCAAAGTTCCTCACGAAGGTGTGAAAAGCGATCTTCATTCTGCTATGGACATCATGGTCCAAAAATTTGATCGAGAAAATTAAATGAAAGATTATTACAAGGCCAAGATAGAGCAGATGACGGTAGTAATAAGGAGGTTCACTATTCCCCCTGAAGTGGCAACTCCAGAGGCCTTCTCCGTAGATGACCCTGTCATTCAAAAGGCAAAGAAAACTTACTTAAAATGGAAAGTTCTAGAAGACTACATTGAAAAAATGCATACTCAGGGAGTTTCCTTCCTTACAGAGGTTGTAGAGAAGATAGACAAGATGAGGAAGGTGAGGGTAGAATTAGATGACCTGGTCTCTCTTATCTCTCAGGAGGTTGATAGTTCAAAAAAAGATCTTAGCAAATGGAAAGAGATGAAGGATCTGAAGAAGAGTACCTTGATATCTATCAGCATCATCTCCAGTAAAGACTCTTATGTTGAAATCAAGGAGTCACTGATCTTCATGATCCAAGTACTCAAGGATTTAATTGAGGATCTCAAAGCTTATAGGGATGCTAGTGAGAAGAGTGACACAGGCCTGCTCAATAAGCTAGAAGAACTGCCCTACGACCTCACTTCTAGAGATAACCAATTTCTCTCAGCTAAAGAAATGATCCAAGGTTTTAAAGGGATGATTCAAAGAGATTTTGAAGAAAAAGCCTTCTCAATGACCTCTATGGACAATATCCTGGATACTCAGCTGACTCTGGATAATCTAAAATCTAGATTAGCTGGTCATGCTAAGTCCATCACAGCATTAAAAGACACTTTAATCAGAGCTATAATCATCTCCAAGAACACGGTTGTGCCAGATAGTTTAGGAATTTAGGCATCCATTGCTATGTATGATGCTCATCTGAAGAAGTCTAGCAGCAAGAACTGAAACTTTTTCCCCTTCTCTCTTCTTCTTTCCTTATGCACTTTTGTTTTGTGAAAATTGCATGCAATTTTGTAATATGTAATTACATGTAAAAAGTTTAGAGAAATATCTCAAAGTCAAAGATGAGTCATCTTTGACTAAGATATTTTGTATTTTAATATTTTTAAAATTTTGAGGATTTCTCCCTATATATAGTGGAGACCTCTTTTGTAAATGGATCTTGGATAATTGAGAGCAAAAACTCTACTGAAATTGAAACACTTTTTTGAGACTTTGTGCTCAAACTTGTAAATCATATTTTGTTGAATGAATGAGAAACAGGTTTATTTCAGACTTTGTGTTGAGATTATCTTGTTATTTAGGAAATAATTCTTATGTCTTTTTTCTTGGTAATATCTTATTTATCTGATTTAATAAGCAAAGTGGGTATGTTGATATTATCTAAGGGCGTTTCTAAAAGGTAGAAGAGAGACTTTGGGCTACTTTTACCTTTGCGATCCTTTTATCTTTTATAGTTTTAGGTGAAGACTTTGTGCTTCATTTCATTCTATGGTTACATTTGTTCTGAATCGGTGAAGGAGGCTACAGAAGACTTTGTGCTTATGTGAGTGTCCTTGTGGACTTTGTTACTTTAGGTGATTTTTTGCTTCATGTTTGATAACATTCCTGAAAGAAGAGGAATGTTGTTAGCTAAGGAATATGATTTCCCTCTTTTGTTCTTTATGCATTACCTCTAAAAAAAGAGAGGTAGATGTTGTTATACCACCCAATGTGTTATTTTCTACTTAATTATATATATATATGTGTGTGTGTGTGTGTGTGTGTGTGTGTGTGTGTGTGTGTGTGTGTGTGTGTGTGTGTGTGTGTGTGTGTGTGTGTGTGTGTGTGTGTGTGTGTGTATGTGTATGTGTATATATATATATATCCAGCATATAAATATTTATAGGGAACCTCCCCTTGATGAGAAGAGAGATTTACCTCATCTAGATCTAGTGAACCCACACTTTTCATAGTGTGAATCTCCCTATGCTGTGGTTGATATACCCATTTTGTCATCAGTTAGTTGATGACAAAATATTCACCCAACAATTTTTTGGTGACTCTGTTGGGGATTACGAACGTGCATTTTGAAGCCTCAAGCTTCAAATTGAAGCAGTTTCAGTCCCTTTTTCATTTAAAATTTGGCAACTCCATGCTACACAAGAAGCTAGAGAGCCAAGGGTGTTTTTGACCCCATGTTTGAATTGGCACAGCAGAGAAATTTTGATTTATTTCCTCCACCACCTTTCCTACAATGATCTAGGAGTCTTCTTCCTGACCTTATCAGGTCACCAACGCAAGGTAGAGCTTATTTTCCTGATGTTAATAGTGTCTTGCCTATAAATACCCCACTAAGGTTTGTTATCCCACCATTTAATAATCTTATAATAATGGCTCAAGGTCCGTGGGGAAATTCCTTTGGTCCTCTTAATTTAACTACACCTTTGCATGAACTACTTCGTAGTTCTAGGAAAAAAATTTCTATGTTTTTTGGTGATGGAAAGGTTCACCCCAATGAGCACATTACAGCTTTCTCCATAGCATGTGGCATAATTGGTGTCAAATTTGAAGATGTAGCAGTGAGAATTTTCATGGAAACCCTACAAGGAGCTGTCGCGGATTGGTTCTATCACCTATAGGCTGGGTCAATAACTGATTGGGATACGCTCAAACCCAAATTTGAGGCCAAGTTTAAACCTGCTGAAGATGCACATGCTTTATTAGCTTAGCTAACACAGATGAAATAAGAATCCCAAGAACCCATGAGGGATTTCATAGCTAAATTCAATAAGTTAAGAAACTAGATTCCAACTGTGGCTCAGCCCATACTGGAAAATCTCAAGTGATTTTTTATCAACTCGTAGCTTCTCGAAGTAAGTTTCCTATTAAGTTGAGATAGACCTATGAATCTAGCCTTGGCTCAAAATTTAGCTACTAAGATTGAAAATGATCTTATCTTGGGAGGTAAGATCAGAAAAGACCCTAGTAAAAATAAATTCTCTTCATCTGCTAAAAGTTCTTCTTCAGGCACTACAGATCCTATGGTGCAAAAATTAACAAATGAACTAATAGATTTGAAGAGGCAAATAGCCTAAGGTACGTCTACCCCTACCTATTGGGATATGCCTAGGAGAATGTTCTAGAATCAGCCATATCAGGGTAATGATACCTGAAACCAAGGGCAACCAAATCGCCTGCCTCCCCCCAGGGAAATTGGCCATTGAAGCAGCACCTACCAATTCAGTGGTCAGTTACCTAAAGGTTGAACATGACTTTTCATTCCAACCTCAGTTGGACCAACAAGATAATGCTAATCTCTTCGATGAGCTTGAAGAAGAATTAGTTGCCGACTCTAATATCGGCTTCTTGGATTACCAAGACAAAGTTGGAAGTAAAGGGGAGGGTTTGGATGGATCCTACACTATTTTCACCAAATGTCAGAATCAGTCAGCCTCACAGACTGACAAAGGAAAGGCAGAGGAAGAACCCTAGCCAGTGGTTTCCATCACTAAACATGGGACTCCATTGCCTCCGCAATCAAAAGATCAGGTAATTCATAAAAAATTAAGTACCTCCAACCATGCCATACCTTCCACTTCTATTGCTCAGACCAGTGTCATACCTAATAAAATTCTAGATGATGGACTCTCTTCCTCTATTTCAAGTTCTTTTTAATTATTTGATATAATTGATCATGCTAGAAAGACTAAAATTCAAATGACAGAGGTTGAATATTTGAGGGCTAACCCAGAACAATTTGATAGGTTAGCAGAATATGTAAAAAACAAAGCCATCCCCATAAGACAAGATTCTTTGAAGGCCGTTCATGATCCTCTTAAAGATAAACCGGCCCAAAACAATCTTGTTGTGACTCCCCCTATTGCTCCCAGGAAAATAGAACCTTTCTATGTTTCCCTACTAATAAATGGTTATAAATTGAGTAATTGTATTATAGATTCTGGAGCCTCAGATAATGTCATGCCCGTGAAGGTGGTAGATTCTTTTGGCCTAACTCTGACCAAAACTTTTGGAAGGTGTTTTTCTATGAAAAATAAGCAAGTCCCCCTCCTTGGTCAGATAAAAGATGCTTAATATGCTTTTGCGGCTTTTCCATAAAAGTGGATAAAGATGATGGTTTTAGTGGCTGATGTTCCAGCATCTTACGGCATCTTACTCGAGCAAAATTTTTGCAAAGACGTTGGAGGTGAGCTGAGTATGGACTTGTCAGAAGCAAGAATCCCAATTCAAGGTGTTATGAAGAAGTTGCTTCCTGGAAAATAAGCAAGATATGTAGTTACCCAATCATCAGCACCGAAAGCTAAAATTTTATTTGAGTCCTCAAGCATGGGCAACTACTTTCTATCTACAGACAAAATCCATGAGGTATTTGATGAAACTCTCATAGGTGATAACTTGAGATTGTGTTCAGCTGACACAGTGGGAAAATTGACAAATCAAAATAAACATATGGAAGAGCCTCTTTCCTTAAACGAAGGAGTTTTCAGAGAAAAAGTAGTGTCTAATGAGGTATGGACCTTAGAATTTGATGGTAGCTGCTCTTCTACTGGTTCAGGAGCCGGGGTTGTGTTGGTATCTGCTCAAGGAGACATTATTCCTTTATCCTATAAATTGCAGTTCAATAATACCAACAACATGGCTGAGTATGAATCTTTGTTGCTTGAACTACAGGCTACCAGAGAAAAAGACATTAGGATACTCCATGCTAAAGGGGATGCTGAGTTGGTAGTCTACTAGGTGAGGAACCTTTATCAGACAAAAAATGAAAGGTTATGCCACTATCACAATCTGGTTTGGGATCAGATTGAAAATTTTGATGCTTTCAACATCTCTACCATTCTAAGGGAATTCAATGACCAGGCAGATGCATTGGCTATCTTTGCTACCCTCTTAGTCCCTCACCCAGACTTTAAAGGAGATAGGTACACTATTGAGCTAATCTTTCAGCCAAGTGTACCTAATAATGCTAGCTAGTGGCAAGTATTTAATAATGATGATCAAATCATTGCCTTCTTGGAGCACAAAGATAGTTTTGAACAACTACATTTTGAAGGTAGTGAACTCTGAGAATGTGAAGCAACTCTTGAGTCAAATATGAATCCAGGGGAGGATTTCCTACAGTTTAGGGGGAATAAGATTCCCAAAGGCCTAGTTTCCCTACAGAAGTTGTTTGATAACCATGATAGGTTTATTAAACAACAGTGAATAGATTCAAACTCCTCTCAAGATTTTGATTAGATTAACTTGGGAGCCAAACAAGATCCTAAGATGGTAAATATTGGGAAATGATGCACCCCCGAAGAGAGATTTAAGTTTGCTAGTTTACTTCATTGATATATTGATGTATTGGCCTATTCTTATGATGATTTAAAATCACTCAGACCAAATGACATTCACCATGACATTCCTCTAAAGGCCAACTTTGTACCTTACAAGTAAAAGTCTAGGAAATATAACCCAAAAATCTTAAGTACTATTTTAGCCGAGATACTAAAGATGCTTGATGCCTGGATAGTTTTTCCAATCCATCACTCAACATGGATTGCCAATATAGTGCCTATTAGGAAGAAGAATGGTGAAATTCGAATATGCATGGATTTCAAAAACTTAAACCAGTTATCTTTAAAAGATAACTACCCTCTTCCTATCATGCATCAAGTTTTGTAGATGGTAATAGGTTCAAAAATGTTATTAATGCTAGATGGTTTTTTAGGGTACAATCAAGTCAAAGTTAAAAAAGTAGATCATAATAAGACGACATTCACTACACCTTGGGGCACATTCGCTTATCAAAGAATGCCTTTTGGTCTGATAAATGTAGGTGCCACATTTCAAAGAGTGATGGATCTCACTTCCAAAGATGAGATGGGAAAATTCATTATAGTATACCTAGATGATCTGACAGTGTTTTCAAAACATCATTCTGAGCATGTTCACCATTTGCAAAGGATACTGGAATGCTTTTGTCAGAATGGTATTTCTTTAAACCCAAAGAAATTTGTCTTTGGAGTAACTGAAGGGAAACATCTCAGACACATTGTGTCCTGTGAAGGTATTAAAATTGATTCAGAGAGAGTCAAGTCCATCTAGGAACTTACTCTACCTGCAAGCAAGACCACAGTTCACTCTTTCTTTGGAAAGGTGAATTTTCTTCGAAGGTTCATTCTCGAGTTTGCTAAGAAAACCCGTCACATTGTCAACATAATGAAGGGCAATGCTACATTTAGGTGGACTGCTGAAGGCAAATCGGCATTCAAAGAAATTAAGGAGGCAATCACCCATGCAGCAGTCTTGGTTTGTCCATATTATACTAAAAGTTTCAAAATATATAGTTATGCCTTTGAGCATACACTATCAGCCATTTTAGTCCAACAAAATCAAGAAGGCATAGAATCTCCTATCTCTTTCATGAGTTGTCCACTTAAGGTTCATGAGCTAAAATATTCCCTTATGGAGAAGAATGCATACACAGTGGTCAAAGTGGTCAAGCATTTCAGGTCTTATATTCTAAATTCTCACACCGAAGTTCTCATACCAGACACAATAGTAAAATCCATCTTGACTCAGCAGGAGTTCGGTATGAAGAGAGGTAACTGAATTTCCAAGACTCAGGAATTTGATCTAGATATCAAACCTACCAAGCTAGTATGGGGGAAGGGTCTTTGCCAGTTGATCGCCAACAACATTCTAGATAAATTAGAAAATGAAGAAGTAGAGATTGAAGGCATGCCTATAATCCTCTTTGTTGCAACTACTGATGATTGGTATTCTGACATTGCTCATTTTTGACATATGGTGAGTGTCCCACTCATCCTTCTTTTAAAGAGAAATGGAATGTTAAGTTAAAATAAGTTGGTTATGTTCTCTGGGATAATGGCCTTTACAAGAGAAACCTAGACAGGTCATTTCTTCATTGTGTTGATAAGGCACAACAAGAAAAACTCCTCGAGTCTTTCCACAATCTAGCCTATGGAGGGCATTTTTCTACACCAGTTATAGTGCATAAAATTCTACAAGCAAGGTATTATTGGCCCACACTTTTTCAAGATGCCTATAGATGGGTGCTTAGGTGCGAATTGTGTCAACAGTTCATTGGGAAGCCTAAGCTAGCTACTTTGCCTCTTAAGCCAGTAGTAATCAAAGAACCATTTTAGCAGTGGGGTATTGACTTCATTGGCGTAGTCAACCCATCTTCTAGTGCCAGACATGATTATGTCCTCAAGACGATGGATTATTTTACTAAGTGGGTGGAGGCCATCCCAACCAAGCACGCTACGTCTGAAGTAGTGTGCAGTTTTCTCAAAAAAATATCATCTCCAAGTTTGGGGTCCCACTAAAGATTGTAACAGATAATGTGACCTATTTTTTATCACATGAAATTAATCAATTTTGTTTTTATTATGGGATTACCCTATCCCATACTTCATATTATTTCTCTCAAGGAAATGGCCAAGTAGAATCAAGTAATAAGAACCTAGTCACTATTATTAGGAAGTTGGTGGATGACAATTAGAGAACATGGCACAAAGCATTGTATGATGCTTTATATGCAGATAGAATAACACCCAAAAGAGCTATAGGTATGTCACCTTTTTAGCTTCTATATAGATTGAATGCAAAAATTCCCATCACCCTTAAACTACCAGTGCTCAGGTTAACTAAAGCAATCAAAGATTCAAACTTCAAAAGCTCAGTCGACAAAAGGATCATGTGTCTGACCGAGCTGAATGAGTGATGAGCCATGGTAGTGGATCAAATTAGGGAGCATCAGAACCAAGTAAAGGCACTTTTTGATAAAAAATCTAAGGTTCATGAATTCCAAGTTAGAGATCATGTCTTGTTGTGGGACAAGAGGCGAGAACCAAAAGGGATGCATGGCAAATTTGACTCCCTATGGAGAGGCCTGTTCACCATTCGACAGCTCTATGGTGAAGCTAGCTTCTTGCTAGAATACCAAGATGGAATGCTATTCGCTCTTCCTCACAGCAAGTAGCATCTGAAGCTATTTAATCCTTGAGGCTTGGATAAGTCCATTTGTATATATGTACAATTTTAACATTTTGTCTATTTTTCTTTCATTTTTAACTTGACTCCATAGCCCAATGGCTTGGATGAAGGCACTTAGAGACTGGTTTCTACTCTCGTTGATCATTTTGATTAACAAAAATTCCCCAGAAGGAGCCAGCTATTGTTTCAAAAATTAGCTTAGCTCAATTTTTGGAATAACCTCCCTTACAAAACTTGTCTATTTCGTCTTTTGTCTCTCTAAGTTTGTTTTTGAGATGGGTTTTCCTTGTTCTCATTTTGGTCCAGCTGATACCATTGGAAATTTGTAATGATTTTTCATCCCATTTTCCTCAAGGAACATCAAAATCATTACGGTCTTGATGTGTTTAGAGGACCAATTTTTGCCTCTTTTAGAGTTGGTCTTTTCTTCCATTTTCATACACAGGTAGCAAAAATTTCCGCCAGTGCATTTTTAACCTTTGCAATGTAAGGGCAGAAAAAAATGTTGCCCCTTCATTTTTCCTGCAAGGGCAGCAAATTTTTCCACCCCTGCATCTTGACCTAAAAGGGCAGTAATTTTTCCTGCACCTGCATCTGAACCAAACTAAACATGCAAGGGTGGTGATTTTTTCTACCCATACATGCCTCAATTTCTATGCACGACATTTATTACCGCACATGGCAGGTGGTTGGGGGAATTTTTAACCCCATATAACCCAGTTTGGAGCTCTATTCTCCTCATTAATTCCTCCTCTCCTCCTACCCTTTACATTTGGATCACCCAACAAATGAGTTGAAGTGCATTTTGGTGGATTTGAGCTTGTGGCACGCACAACTTTTAGGTGGGTTTTGTTTTTTTCATTTGTTTTTCTTGTTCTTCCTCCTTCTTAGTTTCTTTTTCCTCTTTTGGATATTGTGAAATTTTTTATCTTCTCTTTTCCTTCCCTCCATCCTATGTGTGGTTTTCCTCTTCAACTTGTTAGGGTGGCGAAGTTCGCCATCCCTCATACCCGTGGTCTTCTTCTTAGACCCGTCACAGGTGGCAAATTTCACCACTCGTACCTCTGCGGTCTCTCACCTAAGCCCACAAGTGTAGCAATTTTTATTGCCTGTGTGTCTTGACCCCCCATTCTTCACCTTTGTGGGTGGCAAATTTTTCCACCCGTGCTGACTCAATCATGCAGGAGTGACGATTTTTGCCACCTGCACACCCTCCTTGCTAGACATACATTGGTGGTAAATTTTGTTGCCGATGCATGTCCATGTGCAGGGGCAGTGATTTTTGCCACCCCTTCTTTTCCTTCCCCAAACCTATAAAGGTGGTGAATTTCAACACCTGTGTAGGTTGATCCTGCTTGGGTGGAAAATTTCATCGCCCGTGCGTTCTGCTCATTCTTTCTGTAGGGGCAGTGATTTTTGCCGCTTGTGTTTTCCCCCTCTAGATTTTTCTAACTCTAGAGGATTTTTCATATTTTCCCTTTCTTTCCCTTTTTGCCTCATTTTCTTCACCTTTTTTTGACCCAGTCTTCTTAAAGTATCCTCCATTGACCATGATCACTTGATATGCAAATTCTCTAACTCGCTCCCTTTTCCCTAATTGTGTGATCATGACTATAGTTCTCTCTAAAGGCTCTTACTCATCAGCACCCATCCTGTTGAGACCAGTTCCAATGTCAAAAACATCTCCCAAAAAGGCAAAGATGATGAAGTATAAATACTAAGGTGTCTCCCGATCACTTTAGTCACCTCCAATGTCGACGACATCTGGGACACCGAAATTTGCCATGTTGATATGGCCAAGTTTGTCGCTCAAACAAAGGTGACGAACCCAAGCTCTAGAATAAGAAGGATTGTTGAAAGCAACATCCACTTGGTTGCCACTTTTCTAGTGGCAGTACATCATATAGAATTCATCCTCCAATGTGCCCACTTCTACAACAAAGAGACAAGGCCAGTCTTAGATGCCAACGGTAATGTGATAATTCGGCTAAATTCTGAATTCATCGATAAAGTCTTCATGTGCCCTCTAGATACTGAAGTAACGAAGATTGAATTTGTAAAAGCCTAGAAGGAGTACGACAAAGACCTTGAGAGGGCAAAGAAAGTGATGAACAATAGGTCGCTGAGGGCACCCAGGTCTAGTCTATCTAGATGGCCATAAAACTTCTCGAGGAGTGACTTCATTGAAGAAGTTGGTGACTTAATCACTCTTCTCAACAGAGTGCAAGGCCTTCCGTCTTCCTCACAGTTTAACAAATGGATGTACCCATTTATTAAGATCATCCTCTAGGGTAAGCAGGTCATCTTTTGGGGTGAACAAATCAGCAATGCCCTTTACGAACAACTAAACAAGGTACAAACTTCTTCTAAGTTTTATATGACCTCGTACCTTGTGTACATAGCTACTTCGATGTAGAACTTCCCAGGTTTAACAACTGAAGGGGATAGAAAGACCACCCTGGTCTACTGATATTACCCCCAGTTGATGCTTCAAGGGTCAACCCACCATTTTAAAAGGGTAAATGACACTTTCTTTACTATATTTTTATGCCTCTTTGACCCTCAGCTTGGGTAGAAGAGAGTATCAGACGAGGCTTGGACAGTCGTCAATGATTATGGGTGTATGTTCCTCCAATTTCCCACCTTATGCTATCTTTGGGTTGGCTTTTTCCAAGGCTACCCCTATATGCTCCCTAGATTTCCTTTTGATAAATTAGTTTTGATGGAGCTTTACCAGCAACTGGTTGTCATGCATACTAGACAAATGGAGCTCAAAAAGCCAAGTTTTAGGTTTCTAATCAAAATTGGTAGGTACTCTATTGTGATATCAGCCAAAGCCAAAGTCATGGAAATAGAGATGCAGATGGTCACAATGAAATAGTTCAAGAGAAGAGACAAATTTGACTACAGGGGAGTCAAGGACAAAATCAAGTGGAAGACTCAATTCCATGAGCCCATGATTGAAGACATCTGGATCGACCTGAGGACGGCTAAAGAAATCAAAAAGATGGACTATTGCAGGCTGACCCTTGAGCAAATTGAATATCTGGGGCTTGTAGAGATTCCCTCTAATTTGGTCGATGACAGGAACATTATCAATATCAGGTACCTGGCTGAAAAGGTTATTGGCTCCCCTCTTCCTCCAACTCAGTGGTCTCAGAAGGAACTGACTTCTCTGAGAAAAAGATTTGAACCAATATTAGCTAACACCAATGATTGGTTAGTAGCCAAAGGGATCATCTTGAAAGAATTTATCACAAGATCTGAGGCTGAGTACCAAGTAGAGATGAAGAAGAAGGTAGAGAATAGGACCAGAAATAAAGGTGATGTTCTTTCCCCTTCTATGCCTCACAAGCCTAGAATCATTTTTGTTTCTAAAAAACCAAAGACTACTGAGGAGTCAAAAGCACTGGCTAAAAGGGTTACAAAATAAAGTTCTTAGGAACAAGTAGCTCAACCAATGGAGATAGATGACCAGCCGTCAGGACAACCAAGCACTGAACCTCTGCCTTCATAGAAAGAAGCACAACTGCTTAAGAGTGTTTCTCCTTCTTTGCCTCAATCTCCTGTGGCTTCCCCTTCTCCTCTCTCTCCTATCAATGTTCCCTCTTTTGGAGCTGTCTCTCCTTCTAGGGTTATGTTTAGCGATCCTCAAGGTGATTTTGAAGGTACTCCTCACTCCTTTGAGTCCATTTCTAGTTTGTCATCTCTTTCTTTCAATCTGGGAGAAAGTTTTGCACAAGAGCCAAAATTGGTGGTCGATATAGTTTTTCCTGTTACTCCAATTATGACCACTATCACCACTAGTAGTGTAAAAGCTACCATAATAATGCCAGCTAAGGGAACTATGGCTATAGTAGGTACTTCTCTCCTGCATTGGATGTCAGCATTCACACCCAAAAGAAAGAAGTTAGCCATCTCTCTAGATGACTTTGACTTTGGTAAAATAGTGCTGGTGAAAGTTAAGGCTCTTAAGAGGCTAAGGATCCTCTCAAAATTGGTCAAGGAAAAGGACAAACATTTCTAGAAATTGCCAAGCCTCTACAAGATGCAACCCTTGAGGGTTTTGAAATGAGTAGCTATTCCATCTCTCATGTTGAACTTGGCAAAGTTACTCACGAAAGTGTGAAAAGTGATCTTTAGTCTGATATGGACATCATGGTCCAGAAATTTGATCAAGAAAAGGAAATGAAATATTATTACAAGGCCAAGACAGAGTAGCTGATGGTAGTAATAAGGAGGTTCACTATTCTCCTTGAAGCGGCAACTCTAGAGGCCTTCTCTGTAGATGACCCTGTCATTCAAAAGGCAGAAAAAACTTACTTGAAGTGGAAAGTCCTGGAAGACTAAATTGAAAAAATGCATACTCAAGGATTTCCCTTGCTTACAGAGGTTACAGAGAAGACAGACAAGATGAGGAAGGTGAGGGCAGAATTAGATGACCTGGTCTCGCTTATTTCTCAGGAGGTTGATAGTTTAGAAAAGATCTCATAAAATGGAAAGAGATGAAGGATCTGAAGAAGAGTACCTTGATATCTATCGGTGTCATCTCCAGTAAAGACTCTTATTTTGAAATCAAGGAGTCACTGATCTTCAGGATCTAGGTACTCAAGGATTTAATTGAGGATCTCAAAGCTTCCAGGGATGCTAGTGAGAAGAGCAACACAAGGCTACTCAATAAGCTAGAAGAACTGCCCTGTGACCTCACTTCTAGAGATAACCAATTTCTCTCAACTGAAGAAATGATCTAAGGTTTTAAAGGGATGATTCAAAGAGATTTTGAAGAAAAAGCCTTCTCAATGACCTCTATGGATAATATCTTAGATACTCAGATGACTCTGGATAATCTAAAATCTAGATTAGCTAGTCATGCTAAGTCCATCACATCATTGAAGGATGCTTTAATCAGAGCCAGAGTCATCTCCAAGAACACGGTTGTGCCAGACAGTTTAGGAATTTAGGCATCCATTGCTATGTATGATGCTCATCTGATGAAGTCTAGCAGTAAGAATTGAAACTTTTTCCCCTTCTCTCTTCTTCTTTTTTTATGCACTTTTGTTTTGTGAAAAGTGCATGCAATTTTGTAATATGTAATTACATGTAGAAAGTTCAGAAAAATATCTCAAAGTCAAAGATGAGTCATCGTTGACTAAGATATTTTTGTATTTTAATATTTTATAAATTTTGAGGATTTCTTCCTATATATAGTGGAGACCTCTTTTGTAAATGGATCTTGGATAATTGAGAGCAAAAACTCTGCTAAAATTGAAACACTTTTGAGACATTGTGCTCAAACTTGTAAGTCATATTTTGTTGAATGAATGAGAAACAAGTTTATTTCAGACTTTGTGTTGAGATTATCTGTGTTTTTAGGAAACAGTTCTTATGTCTTATTTCCTGGTAATATCTTGTTTATTTGATTTAATAAGCAAAGTGGGTGTGTTGATATTATCTAAGGGAATTTATAAAAAGTAGAAGAGAGACTTTGGGCTACTTTTACCTTTGCGATCCTTTTATCTTTTGTAGTTTTAGGTGAAGACTTTGTGCTTCATTTCATTCTACGATTACATTTGTTTTGAATAGGTGAAGGAGGCTATGGAAGACTTTGTGCTTATGTGAGTGTCCTTGTGGACTTTGTTACTTTAGGTGATTTTTTGCTTCCCATTTGATACCATTCCTGAAAGAAGAGGAATGTTGTTAGATAAGGACTAGGATTTCCCTCTTTTGTTCTTTATACATTACCTCTAAAAAAAGAGAGGTAGATGCTATTATACCACCCCATGTGTTATTTTTTGCTTAATTATATATATATATATATATATATATATATATATATATATATATATATATATATCCAGTGTATAAATATTTATAGGGAACCTCCCCTTGATGAGAGGAGAGATTTACCTCGTCTAGATCTGGTGAACCCACACTTTTCATGGTGTAAATCTCCCTATGTTGTGGTTGATATACCCATTTTGTCATCAGTTAGTTGATGACAAAATATTCACCCAACACCTTTAACACTTAGAAAGTGACTATTCTTGACTCACCTAACTAGATTTATGGTGTAGGTGCTAGAAGAGTTCTCCTCTAGTCTTGAAAGTACCACACTTATTTACTCAACACAAAGGAAATAAATAAACATAAGGAAAGATTTGGCTTATGCCAAATTTTATTATGGTCAAAATGAAGTAATTGATTTATGATTTTGAAGTTAGTGTCTGATGGCACAAATGCCATTCTATTTATTGTATAGATTCAATCTATTACCATTGAAATTCCCATACAGCATTTCACCTATCAACATGTACAACTCATATGTACTAGTTTGTAATATAATTTAGATGGCATAAGGTCCCATCTATATAACTTGTAGTTTTCTTGGGTGATTGAGGTACTTAGAGTCATATAACAAGACCAATATACCTTCTATAAATACCTTATTCTTGATGTACTTATCATGCCATAGTTTTTGACATGCTTTATCTATTTGTTGGCTCCATCGTGCTTGGGTGTGTGCCTCATCTAGGTGTTATAAGTATTACAAGCATGCAATTAAGTATTTATGATCATCCAATCAACTAATATGCATTATGTGCAATGAGGGCACTAATAATTCTATAGGTAAAACCTCCTCTACACCAAACACCTTTTGAAATGGTGTAACCTTGTTTAGGTACTTCTAGGTACTGTGATAGGCCCAGAATAATATTGAAACATGGTCATCCCAATATTTATGATAAATATGCCATTTTTTTATAAGGAAAATCCCTAATATTTTATTAAATACTTCTATGGTGTCATTCTCTTTGGGATGGTAAGGTGTTATTTTATGCTACACTACCATATATTCAAATAACAAGATTTGAATTGTTTCATTGATGAATTATGTACCATGATCACTAGTCAAGAAAAGTGGGAATCTGTAGTGATTGATGATATTCTCCTAGATAATATTTATATGGTGCTATTTGTACAATCTTTGTTTGGTGATGCTTCAAGCCATTTAATGAAGTAATCTATAGTAGCTAGAATATATCTTGTGCATGTCTACCTTTCCATGGGATTAATGGGTCTAAGAAAGTCAATGGCCCATTTTTCAAATGGTGCCTAAGAAAGGATGGGTATGAGAGGAATCTCATCCCAAATTTTTGACTTTCTTATGTGATGGTAGATGTCACATGCTTTAGCACATTATTTTTCATCCTAAAATAGAATTGACCACCATAAAACTAATTATAGAACCTTGCACATCATAACATATCCATAATAATGGCCTCTAACAATCCCCTCATGCACCTATTATAGTAATGAGTCATGTTCATACCCAAGGACACATCAACACATGACCTCATTATCACTCAACTTGTATAGTTCCCTACCAATGAGTTGAAAAGGGGTGGTGTAAAATGCAAGTCACTTCTTTTCCTTAGTCATCATGGTCTAGGGTATATATCTAGATGTTATAAATATGGTGATCTTTTCCAAATATTCAAGGATGTGTTGGACCTTATAAAGTTTTGATTTAGGCATATCATTTTCAATAGGTGTTGTCATATCTCTATAGTTGATGCAAGATAGAAGATATGGGCTTGAGTTCTATTTTACAAGCTTTACTACAATGAAAAACTATAACTTTGAAACAAAATAATCCATCAATAAATTCGATCATATAGAATGTGTTTGTTTACTAGGTACTTGAGCACCTCATGTTCAATGAAGAAAATGAATGGGGTTACCATTAAATATTGTTGGAACTTTTGTAGGGTGTAGATTATGGAAATTTCCTTATGTTGAGTTGTGGTGTAGTTTTATTTTTTCCTTGGTTAGTTTTTTGTTTACAAAAGAAATGGGATAATCCATTTTACCTTCACCCAATTGTACCAAAATGGTGTTGATTGTGATACTAGAGGCATGCAGATATAGAAAGGAGTTTCCTAGTTTAGAATTTACAATATTAGTGCACTAGTTAATTTTAGCTTCAGGGTATCAAAAGCATCTTCTTGCACTATACCCCAGTAAAATGGGCCATCCTTTCACAAGAGCTCTTCTAGTGGCACCATAATATTGGAAAGTTTCTTATGAACTTTTTATAGTACCCTTAATGTCCAAAAAAGGTGTGAACATCTTTTTACATTAATGGGGTCTGAGGTTAAAGGATGATTATAATCTTTGTTAGATAAATGAGAAGGCCATCCTTATAGATGATGTGCCTATGTAAAATGACAAATGGTTTTATAAAAACACACTTCTTGATGTTTAATGAAATTTTTAACTAATTGAATATTTCAAACATAAGGTGAAAAATTATCATAGTGATCATTCACTAACTCATGCATTGTCCAATAATCTAATTATACATGGAAGAAATTATGAATGAAGTCTTTGATAGTGATGATCACCACTCAAGAAAACATAGTTGGTGCATTCTTCATCCCAAAGGACATTAGGTTATAAGTGAAACAACTTGATTTAGTCATAAAGGTTATTTTTGGCTTCTAATCCTCTTTAATTTAGACTTGATGGTATCTTGATAACCCATCAATAAAGGTGTATATCTCATAACCTAGGATTCCATCTAATACTTCATAAAAGAATAGAGTTGGAAAGGAGTCAATCATGTAGGTGGTTTTTAATAGTCTATAGTCAACACAAAACTAGATATGCCCATCCTTTTTGATGTTGATAACCATGGGGATAACCCATTTTTATTCCTATAAGGGTAGATGACTCTTGTGGATAGCATGCCATTGATAGTCATCTTGACTTTGGCATAAATATTTGGGTTCACCTTGTAAACTAGCTTTATGATGGGTCTTACACAGTCAACTAGTTTAATGCTCATCTTCCTTAAGGATGGGTGTGTGCATCTCATATTTATGTAGTTTAGAGGGAACAAGTCTTGGAATTCCTTTAGGATATCAATAATATGTTTCAATTCCATGTTAAACCAATAGTTTTCCATAGTGGAAATTTTTAGTTCCCCCTTGAACTAATATCTACCTTGGTAGTTCTTAATGGTGCTTTATATGGTTCATTCTTTTGTTGATGTGAATTGTCAACTTGTATAATGCCCTCACTTATTTTTACCTAAAGATGGGTAGGGTCTTCTTCTTTTGAGGCACTATCCTCAACCTAGTTCATTAAATTATTTTTGTTTATTAAATTATTATAGTTACGCACCTTCCATATATCATCATCTTCATTTCTAGAGTCACTATTGAGAGTTTGATATTCAAATAAGGTTGGGAATGCTAACCCTTTTTTATAAACATGTCTTTTATGTGATCTTTCATTATTATAGTATCCTCAAATACTTAACTTCAAACTACCTATAGTGGCTCAGTCAATTTAAGGTTTTGTGATAAAAAGGAGAAGGTGTCAACAAACTAATCCTTAAGGGCATCTTAGTTGACTATCTCATAGTGCATCTCATTAACCACTTACTATGCCCACGCCCAAGTATTCAATATAATATAGAAGACATACACCAATATATTCCTTGGGGAATTTTGCCACAAATAGTCCATGTTTATTTACAAAGACATATATGTGCTATAACGTTAGAGTCATCAAAGTAGGTTGAAATGTCCAAGTCCTAATTGCTCTTTCTAAACATATTAAAAATGAATACATTTACATCCTACCATATTGGCAAACCAAGATTTTATAATACCCACCAGTGAGTGGTAGTGATTTTCAATGTGTATACTAATGCATCCATTATATCTACTTTCTTTAGCATGTATGACTCAAGGTCAAGGACATAGTCTTCCATTGGATTACTCCCTTCATATCTTGGAAGCATTATAGGTTTGCCCTTAATAAGACATAATATATTTTTCCCTTTTCTTGGTGTAAGGGACCCATCATTTTTAGGTGTACTTGATCTGTACCCAACCTATCTTTATTGGTTTTGGTGCCTTTGCATATACCAAGTGGAACCATTAACCAGTGGTCTCATATGCTTCTTCAGACCATTGGTTACAAGTGACATCAATGGTATCTATGGTTGATTTTCCATCTTCCCAAAAGAGGATTCCTTGATCATTTACGTCTAGAGTATCAGTGCCTTACATCATGATGTTATATAGGTGGTTGATCTCATCCTCGATGTCCATGATTTTAACATAGGGGGTATTTGGTTATTTGAGAGGGGTACAACTATCCTATCCTTTCCATTCTCTAATGTCATGTAGTGCCTTTTTAAGAACATATTTTCATTGTTTTCATAACACCATGGCTTTCTTAATAGTGTCAGTTAGTTATCCTACTTTTTTAACTCAACCAATTCAAAGTTAACATGGAATTTGGTGCCTATTATATCTAAAACTATGATCTTTAGAATTTTGATAGGCTGTGCCTATGTCTTATTAACCATGAATAGTAAATAGGGGTAAGGCCTTAAGGTTTTCCTACCCATCTTATCCCAAGAATTCTTAGTCAAGATGTTGACCTTGATTCTTGTGTCTATAACAAATTCATAGATAGACCATCCATCAATGGCGGCATCCACTAGGAGTTCTTGGTCATATTTAACATTTTATGTATGACAAACTTCTCATGCCATCTCTATGTATGACACAATGACCTCAACTTCATTTTGACCTGCATGATCCAAGAGAAAGTTATTCAATAGGGGTAACACTCCCTATGTCTATAAAAGGTATAGGATCTTAGTTAATTATTGAATCTTAACTTCTCGGCTATGTTGCTTCTTACAAGAGGTGGCAACCCATGCTTCTAGGTGTCATGATAATTTGAACTCCCCTTAAAAGTTTTGGATGATACTCATATCTTGTTATAACACATCTTTTTGGTGTGTTAGGTCTAGTTATAGCACATCCTTGGGTTTAAGCTGTATTATTTGCTCATTATGACCCTTATCTCCATATTAAAAGCATAATTCAATTACTAGCATAATGAGTAGCTAAGTAGTGAATCCATTTTACATAATTGGTTATACCTTGACTATATTTTTGCATGTAGGTTACACCTTTGGGGTCCATTTTTACATTTTACTATAACACTTGATCATTCTTGTGCCTTTATCTATGCTAGGCCTACCTTGAGTCAATTTTTTGTATAGGTCAAGGTAATCACCAACCTCATGGGACCCTCAACAATACCCAAATGTGAGATGTATACAACAATCATGTTGATAATGATCTATTGAGCCATACTTATAACATGAGTCTGGTAGGAACCTTCCACCACTATATCTTCTACTTCACCCTCTAGGGCCTCATTATATCCCAAATATTGTGTTTTTTGGTTGTATCCTTCATTACCTTGGTTAGTCTACCCTTTGATTATTTATATGGCCTACCATGTACCTCTTTCCATATTGTCATGAATTTCATCAATCACTCAACAATAAATTGTTTTATAGATGTAGGTGTCGCATAATATATAATATATGGTTGTTTTGTCTTCGTTGATGCATTGTAACAAAGGGTAGTTTCAGATGTGCTTCATGACAAAAGTCATAACTTAGAAGTGAGGACATTCTTCCATGGGTAGTTAGTTCTATTATGGTCTTCTACTTCACAGTAGGTGTACCATAATACACTTCAAATGTCATGTGATGAGTTGGTAGTAAGCTTCTAGAGCTAGGAAGATATAAAGGTAATTTCCACTTCCATAAATGGGTTGATCCTTATATCAACACATACAAATACCTTTGTTTTAAGTGCAAATTCAAGCACTTCTTAAGGGTCTATAAAAATATTCATTGAAATCACCCTTTGGAATAACATGATCAACCCTCCAATGAACCACTGCACATGCTAGGAAGGGTGAATATCATATGGGAAATTTAATAGGATATATTTGAACCTTACATTGTGTAGGCACACACTTTTTTAGATTCCTTGGGTAATCTCGTTTAGAATGGCTATGCTTTGTTATTCAAACTTTAGAATTTGAGATTCCTTTAAGAATGCATCCTTTATGGGATCATAGTCAACCATGGCATAGTTAGGATTAAATTTCTTAGACCAGGTGTGGGTGTGATTAAGTAAAGTAGTCACAAATTGGGTAACCATATGTTTTGATTGGGTTATTCCCCATGCACACCATTATAGTTCACACATCAACACATGTTCTATATAATTCTCCCTACCCTGGTACTATGGAAAATACATATCCATTTCATAGTATATTTATTATTTGGGGTAGTTGATATTTAAGGTACTTGTCCCCTTGGTGCCTATCCTAGTGGAGATCATATAATTCCCCCTTCCATTGGGTTAGGTGTTGTTCCCATCATTAATACTAGTGTAGTTAATGTCATTTGTGTCATGCTATTTACTTGTGGTGCTATACCACTTACTATGAGATATTTACCACCTTGCCTTGTTGACATTGGCTGAGTTGGTATACTTGTGATCAAGTTCTATTATGGTGAGATAGCACCCAAGGGTCTAGAAGTATTTATTCTCACCTCCATATATTGATTAATTTATTAAATCATAAAGTTACAATCCAAGTCATTAATAGAGTCAATTATTACTTTTATTTATTTATTCAAGTGGGGGATCTAGTGCATAAGCATATGACATAGGTTCAAATGGGGTAGGCATGTTAAGTGTATCTATAATCACTAAATTCTATAGGAACCCAATTAGCTCCACACCTATCAAGTTTTGAGCTTGATTCATCACTTTATTATATCTCTTATCCTCACACTATTTTATTTCAAGATATCTTTCTCCATGCCCTTCTTATTTGTTAAAGGTTTTCTCAACACTTTTAGGTTCTAGTTTGTCTATTAGTCATCTCTATCCCTTATTATAGGTCTATTTTATAAGTTCTTGAGTGTCAATTTATTCATCCCCTTCCATTATGCCTCACCTAAACATCCCCTTCTCCCTTTTTATGCTTCCCATACATGAAAGGACTTTAGCTTTCCATCCCCAAAGTTTCAAAACCATAATCCACCATTATCTTGTTGAGATTTATGCTAAATTTCTTCACAAATGTGCCTCTAGGGTTACACCAAAAATGATACTCAAATTCCTTAGGGAATGAATATGTTGAGATTATGAACTCAAGTATGGATCTATTTAGATCTCCTTTCCACCATTTATCCACTTCTCTAGTTAAAGTAGCATCTAGGGTCATAATCCTCTCTAGGTGCTCCTATGTCCACTCATAACACTATTCATATATTCTTCTTTTATGGGTTGAATATGTAGCCAACCACTTATACACATACTCAGATAACTCATCAAAAAACACCTTATACAAAGTATCATATAGGTCATTTTGAACCCATTTCCTTGAATTTTTTCCTCTACATGTTAGATGCTTTAGTGAAAAACTATATTCTACCTATTGTATCTAGAACTCAATGTTTTTGAGTGAAATTAAATACATCATTTTGTCACAACATCATAGAAAAACATTTAACATGGGTCCTAGAAACAAAACCAAAATGTTTTTTTAAAAGAGAGCAAATTTGTCTTATTTGGTTCTTGGTTTACTTTTAGTATGTGAAAACATGGTATATTCCCTTTGTGCTAAACATTTGAACACTTGGCTACATTGATGTCAATTCACATAAATCACAATGCTTATGTACTCACCTGAAGTGTAGTTGAGAAGGAACTAGGACCCGCATTGGTTAGTTATGCCATGAAGCAAGGCTTCAATAAGGGTTCTCATGAAATTAGACAAAATATTTAAGTAGATCTAAAGGTGAAATCCTTTCATGGACTAATTTTGGTGTCATATAGGTGCTTAATGGGTCACAAATCTAATTTCACTCAAATTACTCATGTTAAACATGTGTTCCTAAAAAGGGTATGAACACTTGGTGCAAAATATATACTCATTATCTATATATTGTTATGAAGACATCACCATTTATTACAGGGATTCCATTATGAAATGAACCATAGAAATTGTATAGTTGTTATTTATCATATTTATATTAAAACTAAAACATTACATACATATGCATTCTCTTAAATATTCAAAAGGATAAATAAACTAGACATAGTACAATTTAATGCAATATTTTTCATCCTTAATCAAAATTCATTATAGAGTATAGAGTTCATAACATTCATAATAGAGTATATGATCATCTCATACTACATAATGACCCAGAGGCTCACATGTAATATTGGGTGCTTAAAAATAGAGCCTTCATGGCTTCCATACTATTCCTAAGCCTATTATATGTTGGATGCATGAAAAGTGACTTTATTTCACCAAAGCTTTGCTATTGTTCTTCTATGTGTTTGCTTCATCTAGTTTGAGCTCCTTAAATAGCATTTAGGAGAATCTTCACTAGGGTAAAAGGTACATGTTGAGTGTTGAGCTAGAGCTTGGTCATCATAACTTACAACTCCATGACTCTAGGAAGTCTACATTACATTTTTCATATTTCACCAATTCTAGAAGATTTCATAAAAATATAGTAGATAGACAACCTTCTGCCAGCTATTGTAAGATACATACTACACCCTCTAGCTAGTGCCAAAATGTAAAAAGGAAAACCATTACAGAAAATTATTCATTCACACCTATGTGGATATTGTGTTGGCATGAATCCTTTACTTAATACGATAAGAGAACCAACATGCATATAATTATGTGATATATTAAAAATAAAGTGCTTAATTATTATATACAATGTCAAACTATCATATTAATTTATCCCCTTGAAAAATAAAACAAATATTAAGTTCAATCATTTTGGTCATATTTGACTACATAACATTATCATATTTTCCATGATAAAATCACCAAAATTGAACATTCTTGATATATATTCTCATTATGACATGCATATCTACATGATCTTGTAACAAAAAAACTCATACACATTGGTCCATTATTATTCTTCATTATATTATCATGTTAGGTTTCTATTATATTCTTCATTGTTTCCTACCTTTTATCCCATATTTAGAGAACTACGCTTGTTTAAGGCCCATTTGGACTATGTAGGTAGTGATTAGTTACATTTATTTTATAGGGTCAACTCAACCACTATTATCTCATTTTTATTCAACAATAATTTTATTCTTATAATCATTTCCTTCATCACTTTGATCATCATCGTGTGCCTACTTTGGTTTTGCTTATTCATTATTTTAAAATTCATTATACCATTGCACCTATGTTTTTATCATTTATCTCATCTTAATTTATGTAACAAGTTAATTCCTTGAGATATGCATGTCAATCAATAAATTAGTTTGATTAATGATAAAATATACCCTACCAAATTAAATCATTTAATCAAAAATTAAATCCTCCATAATAGGAAAAACAAGATAATCCACATCTTTGGGGTAATTTAATCATTTAGTCTTTCTTCTAATTATAAACTTGTAAATTTCAACCTCTTTAGACAAATCAAAGTGTGTTCCTTATCTCAAGATGGCTCATTCCATAATCCCATAACTAATTTCCTATTTAAAATATGTTATAATGTATTGCTTACCTTGGGATGCATCCTTCCCAATTCCCCCATTTTGGGGGCAAAACATTTTTATACTATATCATCACTGGAACTCAATATGTGAAAGCATAATCTCATATGGATTAATCTCATCAGTGGGTTAATTTCCATTTTATTCCTTTCAAGGTATCATCCATCAATTTGATTTTTTATCCAATCCTTTAAGGGGGTATTACGGCATCCCAATCTTTTTTTTAGACATTATTGTGAACTCATTTTTAGGAAATTAAAAAAAATCAAAATAGCATGGACACACCATTATTCAATCATTATTTTATCATTTTAATGAGTTTTTCATTTTCTAAAAAAATGTTCCATCATCTAGTATCTCAAAACACCTATAAATCATCAAAACACCCATTTTTCCTATACACTTGATGTGTCTATTTTAAAATACAATGGGGAATACATGGTTGGGGAACTCACTATAACTAATTTTTATCTTCATGTAATTCAACATGTTCTAAATTTTGGTTTTGTAAGCAATGTTTTGGGGTAATTAACTAGAATAAATTATCAAATTTTAATATTGCATAGATTACATGGAAGTTAATTTGGATTAATTAGCCTATCTAATCAAATCAAATGACACTATAAACTGGCTAATTTCTAATTATGAAATATTTAAATATTTAATTAAGTTATGACATCATCATGAAATCATACAAAAAAGTTTTCAAACATTAACATAAATGAAATAAATATCAAGATTTTGGAACCCATGACTAAAAAATGTAAACCCATACCCCAAATATTAATAAAATTTATTACTCAAATTGAATATAATTTTAGCCACAAATATTTATCTTGATCTGACGGTCATAATTAATTTGAAAAGTTTATAAATAAAAGTCTCACCTTATGCCTTCAACAAGATTTTGAGTGTAGACTTACTATGCAAAAATATAGAGAGAGATTTAACAATTCAATACATTGATCAAATAAAATCATTCATATACAAAAGTAGATTCCATAAAATTGAACAAGATACATTTATAAAGACTCTTAGATTTAAAATCTAGGCACAAACAAGCATTTAATCTGGATTGGATAATGAATCCACGGGAGAGGTATAACTTTTAGTTCATGTCTTTCTATTTGTTTGAATTCCCATATAAATTGCCCCTTTTAGGGATCATGATTGAGTGTTATGTTTTTCAATTTTTTTTTAATCACTAAAATTAACTAACCTTTCTGTAATCATTATCTACATGATCTATATTTTAATGATGGCCTTTCTTTTCATGAGTTTTCTCCCATAACATGAGAAGATATGGGATTATAAAATATCTAACTTTATATCTCTTATTGAACCATATATTTACAAAATATTTATTCCTTATAAAGTTTTGTAACCCCTCATCTCATGACTCTTTCATTTCTAGGATATTCAACAATCTAGACTACACATGGTCACTTTCCCCCATGTGATCCTACTTGCACTGATATGCTGGAATCTTCAAGGAGGTGGGGAACATTGGTTACTACCCATACACCATAATAAATTGTGAATAATTCAAATCTTGGTTGTGTCTTGTTCAATCAACCCAAAATATATATTTTAATAATGAATTTTAGGTCTTTGGCTTGTCTATAATAAAATTATTGGTAACATCAATAAATCTCTTATTTATTGATTATTCTAGTCCATTCCCTTAGGGGTAATAGTTTGATAAAAATTTCAAGTTGACTTTATTTTCACAAGCCCACATGATAAATTATATTGATCAGAATGCAAGCCCATTATCATAAACAAAGGAGAAGGGGGTCCAATATCATGTAATGATGTCATCCTTAAGAAACTTTATCACTTCCTTAGTTTAACTTCCTCTTATCTCCATTACTTCAGTACTTCTAATGTAAAAAATTTTGGTTATGAGGATAAACTTGTGTCGTTTAGAGGTGTTACGATTGATGACATTGATGAAATTGAGTCTTCATTGGGAAAATGGATTCCCCTCTATGTTTGGATTTAAAGGCATAACTAAATGTGTTTATCTTTTTAAAAATTCCTAACATTCATGGAATGTATAGACATGATGGTTATCATATTTAAATATTGTAGGGAAATAATATCCCCCTCTCAATATCTTATGTGCCATTGCATTTCTTGAAGGATGGTTATTTCTAAATATATCATGAAAATTGTTCATGATCGTTTCAACTTTAGCTTTGGTCAAACATCTAAGATAGATCCCTTCATAGTTATTATAGTATAGGATCCCTTATTTAGAATGTAGTGTGATGAATTCAATCTCAAACCCTTTATTTTTCTTGACTAAGCTCAAGGGGACATACTCCATGAAACATATAGTGAATAATATGATCATATCACTAGTATGACATGGTTTGTGCTTGATTCAATTGCATCTCATTAATATGGGAGTCAACTTAAGTGATTAGTTTATCAACACATTGACCTCTAACCATATTCATAAGATTGATCTCAATGCCATATTATTTTAGTTTTGTCATCAATTTCCCTCAAGTTATCATAATTAATCATATCCCAACATGAGTTTTATAGTTGGGTCTATCACTATGGTATGATTGTTTTCCTTAGGATATAGTTTTAGAACTTATTTTTTTTCACTAAGGTGTAAACATGTTTGAATACTCTAATGTAGTTCATTTTTACATCCTTCATGTTAGTGCTCATGAAGGCTATTATATATTCCTCTTAAATAGTTTTATACATGAGCATGATGGCCACATTATGACCTTAAGTGAATGGGTAGAGGTATAATACTTCATGTTGTCTATGCTTACATTATTCTCATAAGTGAATGGGTAGAGGTTTAATAATTCATGTTGTCTAGGCCTATAAGAACTAATGATTACATTATGGCATCATTTCCATTTTCGATAGATGTGTTCATTAAAATTTTGTTTATTGTTTCAACATAGTACTAAGATGTTTAATAATATTATCAAAACCATAAAAAATTTATGTACAAAATTAATTTTTCTAAAGAATGACTTTAACTCTTTTTTATATTAGGAAGGGGTATTTTCAACATTTCATAAAATCTTTCATGATCAATATAAATACACTATTTCATGGCAATATGACCCAAACATTTACCTTTAATTACCCTAAATTATTAGGGTTAAAATGAATATTGTATCTCCTACATGTATCAAATATCTTCTGTAAATGAAGAATGTGAATTGACATGAGTTTAGAGAAAATAGATAGGTCATTTGTATAAATTACTATATAATTTATTAATAAATAATTGAAAGGTAAAATACATGGCTCTTTGAAAAGTGGAATGACATTTATGAAGTTGAATGAAATTATTTTATAAGTATAGGTTCCCCACTTAGTTTTGAAAGTGGTTTTTATAGTTTCATCTTCTTGATTGACCAACACCTAGTTATATCATAAAAAACCATATAATAAGGACATAATTTTAGATCCACTTACCATTTGGATCACCTCATATAAATAAGGTAGGAGGTAGTTATAATAATATGACATTGTGTTCAAAATTCTAAAATTTACAAAGAATATAATTTCCCCATTTTTATTGTGGATAGGGATGAAGTTGGTGACCCAAGCATAATGATGGACTAGGAAAATAATCTTGACAAATAGTAATGTATGGAATTCATTGTAAATTATAAGATTTAATATGGGATTCACATATAATCATATCTATTTTAAAGTATTATATCCTTGTGTAAGTTGAATTGTTGGATTATTACACTTAGATCAAATATATTCAAGTCCTCAGAGGTCTAGGTGATCAAATTCATGTATTACATGAGCAATGATTATAATTAATTTATCTCTATTTGAGTG
The DNA here is from genome assembly GCA_037957365.1 of Torreya grandis. Lineage (NCBI taxonomy): Eukaryota > Viridiplantae > Streptophyta > Pinopsida > Cupressales > Taxaceae > Torreya > Torreya grandis. The sequence goes on along the minus strand of JARHVA010007902.1, from coordinate 411,974 downwards.
TAATAAAATACATGTTGACATTAAAAGGATCATCTACCAATTCTAGGTTTATGGTCATGAGTTGTTGATCCACTTAGGTGAGTTTTTCATGTCTACCAATTGACCTATATAAATAAAAAATAATTTATATTGAAACCATGCCCTTTGGGATATGGGTATCCCTTAAATTTATAATACCATCATCATCATGGTTACTATTGAACATGCCATCCTTCTCTCATATATAATTTGGGCACTGAACACACTATAATTTCTCAATAAACTAAATAAATGGTAATCATCATTAAAAAATTAGAAGTTATCAATATTTTTTGGGATTGAGGGATAAGGTACTAATTATACAGATAAATGTTGTAACTCAAAATCATCTTTATGTGATAATTTTTTAGTAGAGGCTACTAAGGAATATATGACTTCGTTATCCTCCCTAGGAATGGGAATAATTTTTAAAACAATAAATGTTTTGATTAGGTCCCATGCTCTCTATTTGTATTTATTTATATATGAAAACTTGCATTGGAACCTACTCCTAACCTAGTTGATCACTAAATAAAAATCCACAAACACTTTCATATATTTGAATTTGTGTTTTAGCATGAATTAAAGGCCTAACATTAATGATTCATACATAGCCAAGTTATTGGTACACTACAATTATAGTCTATAGGAAGCCAAGTGTCAATTTCATTTCAAATAGATTAATAAGACACAAGCTCTTAAACTTTTTTTAGAGTGGTCCCCATCAAAGTAAGGGGACCATAAGACTAATGATTCATATTTTTTTTAGCCTTGAAGCTATTAGGCTTTTTAAAGAGGGTGTAAATTTTGATGTTAGTTAATACTACATTCACCTTCTCATTTATAGTTTTACATTGAGTGATTACATTTTACATCCTAATTTACTTATTGATTTTAATTTAAATAGTGATGCATATTCAATGTAATCACATATGAGAAAATTATATGACCATGTATCTATTTAAGGTTTTGGAAAAATATTTACTTAGAAACATCCCTTATGATTTAGATATTTTAAAAACCTAGGTGTCTATATATTATTGAAATCTAGGTTTGGATTCTAATTATGATCATAGGAATATAGAAGCTAAGTTAGTAACATGTTAGTTCAAGTAACAAAAACTTCAATAAACATAACTCCAAGCCTAGATCTTAGGGTTGATCTTATTTAACTAAAGAAAAATAGAATCACAACTAAAATACAAAAGACAATGAATCCTTTATCTTCCTTGGAAGATCCGAATGCATTTCTGAGTAGCTTTCTCAACTTGTGCTTCAAAGAGTCTTTAGTAATGAAGGTTGTGTATCTCCTTCTCTCCTTGGTACCATGGCTTATTTTTTGGCTTTATGTATCTTGGCTTAATATTTTAGCATTATAACACTACATTCTAGGCATTCTTGCATTATAAAACTACTCTTATCAAATATTTTAAGTCATTTGTGCTTGACAACTTTACACCAAAATAGCTTAAAATTAAATATGCAAGGCATTTTATTTATATGATTAAGAACTAACCTCTACCCAAGGTGAGTTAAGTTATAGTTTAAACATGGAATGGGTTCAAACCTAACCTAGGTGAGTCAAATATAACCCTAGTAGTTAATAGTTGTCAATTAATCATGATTTAAAATGAATAGGAATGGGTATCCAAAATGAGATATTTTAGGATATTTCTAAAGATATTGAAAACTTGCAAAGGTCATGATGAAAGGATATGATATTTACATTTTTGAATTTCCTTTCTTAGTTATACATTAATTACACATGGATAATTTAACTAGTCATTTAATTTATTTTAGCTTATTAATTAATTATTATTATCCATTTAGTTCTTTCAAGATTTGATTTTTGTTCATGTGCTCTATTTAATAGGTCCATAGGCTAAATTGACTATTGTGATGCCAGAAGATGATTAGGGACGAATCTGTGACAAGTTATTATTTCATATAATAAGATAACACAAATAGGGATGTCTCAACCCAATTTTGAGCTTTCATTAATGATACACAAGTAAATTTGGGGCATTCAATGATTCCTAGGCTTAATTTACAATGGTTGCTAGGAATCAATCTAAAGTCTTGTCAAAAGCTAGTTGTGCCTAGTTTTAGGTGTCTATAGTTTTCCCATATTTAGGAAGATGTTGCAATCTATAAGAACATTAATGTATTATCAAAGAATGAAAAGGTATTATGTGCTTATGACTTCAACAACAATAAATGAACTATGGGTTTCCCCTTGATGGAGAGATTGGAAAATGGGTTGGTGATTGGTCCCTCAAAATAATGAAATGATGAGGTGAAAAAGATTTATTTTCCCATAAGTAGTTATAAGTAGTGGCATATGGAGCCACCCTAGCTGGGTAGACAAATAAGATTATTTGCCCATAGGTAGCTATAATCATCATCATAGATGGGACAAAAAAGGTAATGATTTTCCCAAAGGAAGTTATAACCATCACAAAAGTCATAGGGTAATAAGAAAATGATATTTGCAAAGGTGGTTATAATCATGAAAAAAGGAAAATAGTGATTTACCCACAGGTAGTTATAATCATTGGTAGGATATAAAACATGACCCAAGTGGGTGGATAGAGATCATGGTTTACCCAAAGGTGGTTATAAGAATTATAAAAAGGAAAATGTGCCCTAGTTGGGTAGAAGAAAGAGAATGACTTGCCCAAATGTGGTTATAATAATTAACTTTCAAATAGATAAAAACATAATGATTTTCCCAAAGGTAGTTAGAATCATTGGTAGCACAAGTGGGATGGTATACAATTATTTCACCATATGTGGTTATAATTATTGTACCTTAATAGTGGAAAACATTATATGGAATATGATGGTGAAGTGATACAAAGGAGAAAGATGAATTTGGGCAACTTGCTAGTAGGGAGATGCTCATCTAAACTAGCAAAGGCTAAAATTATTTTAGGATTTAATTACTCTATTTAGGATATGATTTGGTTTAGGTCAATAAGTTTTCTAGTGCCAAGGAGATATATCAATGCCTAATTGTTATTTAGATTTCGTAATCTAATTTTTTTTATATTACATAGTTATAGGCATCATGATAGAACATCATGATAATATGGCCAAAATATGCATAAGGACTGATACGCGATCCAATACTCAGTTGAAAATAATGTACCAATGATAAAAACCATGATGATAATGTTGACATATGAATATGGATGAATTCAAGAGTAATGCATAGGTAATCTCCCAATGCATGCACTTATACTAAATAAAGGCACAAAAATAAAGCAAACAAATAGGAAAACAAACAAACAAATAAAACACCAAGAAAAGATAGAAATAAATAAAATAAAGAGAAATAACAAACAAACAATGGTTAATTACAATATTAATACAAATACAGAAAAAACAAGATGATGAACCATTACCCCTAGGTTATAGGAAATAATGAAACAAACAAACGAAATGGAAGAATACAAGAAAAATAAGGGGGTGTCCGAGCTAGCTCTATATACACTGGTAAGTGGGAATTGACTACATAGTTCTTTGGATGTGATATCCAATAAAACTTTAGGCCAAATGTAGTTCTCCTAGGATATGGGATAAAAGAAAAATGAGGAGAAAGAAAAAAAAGATGATTATGTTGATACAAAAATGTGGGAATGGGCTTGTAAAATGGTGAGAGTGTGGGATGTAAGGATAGTACAGATGGGTAAACCAAATAAAAAGTGGTTTCTTGTGACTTAGTAAGGGTTCCTAGAATCCTTAAGGAAAAAAAGTGGTTGATGTTTAGAATTTTATAGATCATTTTAGAAATATTTTTGGAATTTTTAGAGCATCTCAACTTAATCAAGAATGATGAGACACTAAATGGTCCAAGCTCATAAAATGATGAGATATTTCAATCTAAATATTATGATAAAAAAATAGTAAGAGTGTGTCTTAGGTTACTCATAAAATAATAAGAGCATTAAAAATTAAATTTCTCATAAAATAACTAGAGCATGATAAAGGGGTGATTGAGTTGACCACAATGTGTATCTAGTTCTTCCTACATAGTCCCATGATGGGACCTTAAGTCACTATAGTTTTACCTTACGTTAAATGAATCTAACTAGGTATCGGCTAATTTAAATAAAATAAGTAAAATAAGTAAATGACACATTCATGATAAATAAGTGTTGTTCTAAATTTTCCTACAAGTGGTTATAATTAGAAAACAATGGCATAGGTCAATGATACTAATTTTTCCATAGGTGGTTATAATTAGTAACATGATAGTGAGACACTAATTTTCCCAAAGGTGGTTAGAATCAAGAAAACTTGGTATAAAATGGAATAATAAATGAAGGATGAAAGATGAAAGTACCAAAGCACCATCATACTAGTCCAAAATATGGCCTCTATTTGGAATGCTAAAACAAATGTTAAAACTTGATCTAAATCATCATGCATAAAGTGGTTTTGGAATAAATGAAAGGGAATCAAGGCCAAATCTTTGGTTAAGGAAGGGTAAAACAACCTGGTCAATAGGAAAGGTATGGTATAACATTATGTGGAATATGTTACAAATAAGTATGGTGATATTATGGTACAATGGAAATGTGTCTCATAGACAATGCTTCATGTTTCTCAAGTGAAGTAATGCTTGAGGTGTATAATGTTCATCAACTCATCAAGTTCATCCCCCTCTAGTGTAGTGAGCCTATATGCTCCAAAGTCATAGTTTGAAATAATGATGAATGTTCCTATCTAGCTAGGTTTAAACTTACCCTTGTGTTTCTTCTCAGCCATGGTATTCTATTGGTTTTATTTAAGTACATGATCACCAAGCTCAAATTATTTATGTTTGACTCATCAGTTATAGTGGCCATAGAGTTGATTATGGTATGATTGAATGTTATTAATTGTAGCCATGTGTTTTTCTTCAAGTAACTCCATCTCTTGTAGGTGAGCTACTCGATAAGTTTCATCACCTAGGACATACTTCAAAAAGATGCATAAAGAAGGTAACTCAACCTCAATGGGAAGAATAGATTCAATGACATAAAAATGAATATGGATTGAATCCTATTAGAGTATAGTAACTGATATGATATGCCTAGAGGGAATGGAATATTTGGAGGTGTCAATCATGGCTGACATCATTGAAAATATTTTAAAGGATGTTAACAAAGGTTTTATTAGATGATTATACTTATCCATTACTTTATGGGTAATATGCTATAGAAAAATGTTGAGAAGTTTTATACTCAACACTTAAAAATTTGACATCCTTATTTTTGAATGATCTACCATTATCAGATATAATATCATATGGGATACCATAATAGTAGATGATATGGTTGAATATGAATTTGTAAATTTTCTTTCTAGTCTTGTAAGTGATGGGTATAACTTCAACCCACTTAGTGAAATATTTAGTAGTGGTAAGGATGTATTTATGGCCATCAAATGAGATGTGGTTTATCTTTCCAATAAGATTGAGACCCCAAGTAACAAATATACATGGTGTAAGCATTAATTTTAGAGTCTTGGTCTAGGTATGAGTTAGATAGGCATGCCATTGATATTTATCACACCTTTAACATACGTAACTACATCTGCATCCATCATTGGCTAATAATTCCTGGTATGTAATATATTTTTACATATGATATCCCTAATTATATGGGATCCACATACTCATTTGTGAACTTCTCATAATGCTAGTGTTTATTTTATAAAAGTTAAACAATGAAGTAGAGTTCTATAAAAATTGTGGTGGTAAAGGGTTAGTTTGAGTAAGGTATAACATGTGGCATGGTGGATAAATGCCTTGGAGTGTTTGTGGGATAAGTTAGGTGGAATAATCTAGTCATGAAGATAGGTATATATTAGAATACCATATAGAGTTGGGATCAATAATATCATAGATCATTGTAATAGTTGAAGGTTCATGAGCTAGTGATAGTAGATTTTCAATAAGGAATTGGCATTCCTTTGTTATATTTGTATGAAAAATGAAAGATACAATGGTGGCTATGGTAGCTACTATTTTATTAATAACCCTTGTTATATGTTCAAAGCATACATTGTAAATTTTTTGTTTGAGAGTTTCAACCATGGCCTTGTAGGGAACCAACTTGTCATCCTTAGTCTAAAAATGGTTTGTAACCTAATTGATGATTAACATAGAATCACCATAAAATTTATGATGTGTAATGTTACATTGTACTACTGGGTGAAGCTTTACAATTGGTGATTCATATTCATCCATGTTTTTAGTAGAAGGAAAGCTAATTCAAAATGATTTGGGGATAATATCACTATGTGGTATAATAAATGAAAGGCCTACCCCAAAACCATGTGTTATAAATGATTCATCAAAATATAGCTTCCAGTGTTGATCTTTAAGAGATTTTTCAATGATAGTCAAATAGAATCATCTAGGAATTGGAATGGTAGTGGTTTTATATCTACAAGTGGTGCTTGAACAAGATGATCTACAAGTACTTTTCCCTTGATGGCTTTCTGGTTGACATATTCTATCTCAAACTCACTCAATAACATGATCTATTTAGACATAAAACCTTTCAAATATGTTTTAGATAGCATATACTTGATCAGATCTACTTTTGAAATGACCATGGTCTTATTGTTTAGCATGTAATGTTGTAGTTTTTGAGCTATAAAGACCATACCTAAATAAGCTTTTTGAATGGGCATATAATTGTACTCATACACAACTAGTGTAAATATTAAATAACATGTGACATGTTCTTTTCCATTATCGCCATGCTGAGGTAGAAGCACCCCTAGGGATTTGTATATGATATATATAGTAAGAATGTTATTCCTAGCATAAGAGGCAACAAAATAGGTAGATTGGCAAGATAGTTTGTTAAATGCTAAAAGAATTTTTGGCATTCATCATCCCAATGAAACATTACACCCTTATTTAAGATGTATGTAAAATGATGGAATTTGTCAACAAGATGATACATTAAGTGTCTGATTAATTGGATCTTGACCTACAAACTATGAAGCTACTTCAAATTGGTTGATGGTGGCATATTTGTAATGGATTGTAATTTGGATGGATCAACTTCAATACCTCTGTGAGACATAATGAATCCTATAAATTTGCCTAAATTAAATCCAAAAACACATTTCTTAGGATTGGGTCAGATGTTATATTTACATAATCACTCAAATATCCTTCATAATAGTATTGGATGATCAGCACTAGTCTTTGATTTTCCCAATATGCCATCAACATAGTCTTCAACAATATCATGAATCATATCATGAAATATGATGGTAATGGATATTTGGTATATGGCCTCAACATTTTTGAGACCAAATGGTATAACTTGATAAAAGAAGGTTCCCCATAGAGTGGTGAATGTTATTTTATATGGGTCTTCTTTTATAATCTAGATTTGGTTATATCCTGAGAGTCTATCTATTAGTGAAAGCATTTCATAACCCACTATGGAGTCAACTATCATGTCAATATCAGGTAGAGGTAAGTTATCTATAAGGAAATATTTTTTATGTCTTTGAAATCAATATAAATTCTAATTCCTTCCATATTTTTATTGACTGGCATAATATTCAAGATCTACTCTAAATAGTTGATCAATGGAATCCATCTTGTTTCTAATAGTTTTCCCAACTCTTCCTTTACTAATACAATAAGTCAAGGATGCATTTTTCTCATTTTTTTTCATAGGCTTGGAATCAGGATGTACCACAAGGTGGTGTATAGCCAAGGTAAGGTTCAAGCATAGCATGTTAAAATAAGCCCAAGTAAATATGCCAATAAATTCCAACAAAAGGGTTGTAAAGACTTCACATTCCTCCTCAATGAGGGAAACACCTAATTTTATCCATTTTTGGTCATTTAGTGTCATGATGTTAACTTATTTATTGTCCTCCATAAGAATATTTGAACCATCTTCTAGAATGGTTGACAAATATTTAAATTGGCCTATAATGGTAAAGTCCTTTATTTGGACTGGCTCTTCAAGTTATCCTAGGTAAGTCAAATCAGAATCTCTCAATGGTAGGGATTTCCATGTGACAAACACTTATAAAATCTTGGATGATTTGATTAAAATCTTATTATTCTTCAAAGCTTTACTCAAACCTATAGACAAGTTCATTGTTGGTAGTCTCTTGAGCTATGTTTGAGGAAGGTTAAACACCCCCATCTAATAGTGCCTAAAATGGTTTTTCACCACTAGAATAGCCTTTCTCTTTACTTTTACCTTGGTACAAAATTACCTCAAAGAGATTTTCACTTTGGGACCTCAATGTTTTATTTAATTGTTTATGGCTAAGGGTGTTCACTCATTCTCCAAAATAGGCTATAAAATCTAGTTTGATTAAGAATCCTTGTTTGTGGCCTCCTAATGGAATATTGTCTCTTAGGCCCAAAAAATCACAAAAGTCATCATCATTCTCAAACTCATCTACATGTACTTTGGACTCTTGTTGGTCATAGTCTATAAGTTCAAGGTGATATAATGGAAATAGATTGTGTTGAATAACTTGTCTAAGTTTACAAATGACATGAGTGTTAAATAAATTGGTATTGTCTAGGTATTTTTAATGTCTATGATCAAATTATACTTTGTAATCAATATCCTCATCATTAGTGATTGGCTATGCAACATGAATAAGATATGTGGGGTCACCCTTAGGTAGTTTAAATCCAAGACCATAGGTTCCTTTATATCAAATAGAATAAATTAGCTCAAGTGTTCCTTATTGATTGGGCTTGAGACCTCCTCCTTCATAGACATGATTTTCCATGATCCCATTAGGTATAGTGTACTTGGATTTTTGACATCAATTGGCAAGTTTGTCATTATACAACCTAGATTCATATTCTACAAGTGGGTCTTGTTCTTATCCTTTGGCTAGTGTAAGAATGATAAGAAATAGAATATTTATTTTAGATTTTCCATTTTGATGCCATTCCATGTAAGGTGATTTGGATTTAGGTCTTCCATTGGACTTGGGGTTCTATGGAAGCTTGGTAATGTGGAATGTATTTTGGGTCAAATATTCTCTTGGGCCATTAGCCAAGATAGTATAATGATTAGATATTTTAGGAGGTGGCATATGAGAAAGTAAATCAAGGGTATATGGGTTAATGCAATTGGCCTCTTGTGAGTTGACAAGTATCTCTTTGCTTTTATCTTTCTTGGAAATCATATTTAGGCCAAAATGATAGTTATAAATTTTGTACTTGACCTCCAAATGCTTATAATGTTCATATAGCTACAAATCTCCATAGATAGTGACCTTTATACATGAATAGGATAAATTTATACATTAGTGAAATGTTGAGTGATTGTATGAATTTAATGTATCCAAGGTCTACCCAAAAGAAAATTACATGACAAATCAATGCCCAACATATGACATAAGGTATTGTGGGTCAAAGGCCCAATGATAACTGGGAAGCTAATGGTGCCCTATAATTCTCATTCTTCATTGTCATAGGACTTAAAGGTGATCATTTATGGATGGATATTAGCTTTTTTATACTCAAGAAGAATGATGACATTTATAGACATAATCTTTAAACCTAATCCATTATCTATAAGGACACATTTCACTTTTTACCATGTTATGACAACTTTTATGTATAATGGATTATTATTTAGAGGGCCAAGGGATGACATATCACTTTGGTCAAAAGGTTAGTTGTTGGCCTAGGGATAGATGTCCAACCAAAGCTTGAATTTTTTCTAGAGATATGTCATTAAGAACTTGGGATTGGCCAAAGAACTATGTTAATATGTTCTTTTGGATGGTAGACATATGCAATAAATACAAAATTGAAATTTGTGTAGGTATATTCTAAAGTTAATCCACAATATCAAATGTCTTGTATTTCACAATGGTATATGGATTGTTTATAGCCAGAATGGTGGGTTATGTGGGTGAAGTGCCAAATGGATGTGGGCATAGTATGGTAATATTCAACCATCAATTTATGATTGCACACTTGGGATTCAATACAGGACCATTATTACTAGTAAATGATGGTGGAAGGTGTTAAGCACAAAATATATTGAGAGGGGGGGGTGAATCAGTATATCATATATCTTATAAAACTTTCTCTTAATCAAACATTCAAGATATGCAATAAAACTCAAATAATAAACATCACACAAGAAAGAGAGAGACACCAGATATAACATGGAAACCCAATGTGGGAAAAACCATGGAGAACAATCTCAAGTATATGAATGAGCACAAACCCAAACAATATTTGCAAGCTAAACTTGCAGGAGCACCATACCCCTTTTTTGAGCACCACCCCAGCTACTATTCATGAGCACCAACCCAAAGGAGCACCATACCCCTTTGCTGAGCACCAATCTAGCTATTATTCATGAGCACCAACCCACATCAGCACCAACCACTTTGTGTATACCACACACCTATCTCTCAACATTTTTATATCAATAAATGATAGTTCAATACAACGTCTCTTTCCTCTCTCTCACCTTTGCTCTTCTAGGCTAGATATAACAAATAAAAATCATATTCAACTCTCACAATTGCTCTTCTAAGCTAGATAATACAATATCAAATCAAGCTCTTTCATTCATATTTTAAAATGGATTCTCAAGCCTTTATTTATAGCTTTCCAAATGACCTTTGGCCTTCCCCTTTTGTGACCCTTCAATCCTCATGGAAAATGACGCCAATCTTGGATGACCCTTCATATTCAAGCCTTTGAAAAGTCATTTGGTGACCCTTCATGATCAAAAACGTCCTTCCATCTTTTGTCCTCATCTTGGAGACTTTTCATATTCCTTAAGGTCTCCCTTCATAATAAATTGTGCCCTTACTCTTTTGTCTTCACTTGGTGACTCTTGGTATTCCCCAAGATGACTCTTCATGGGAAAATGCATCCCATCCTTCTTTTGTCTTTATCCCATGGCTCTTTGACTTCTTTATGGGCCCTTATTTTGTCTCATATGCAACCAAAAATATATTTGTTAATATTAAATAAATATTAACTCACATTAGCTAAGATAAACAACATTAAATTTAATGGGGCCTTTATCATCAATAATGCTAGACCTTTGACATCAATGACAATATTTCCAATAGAAGCGGATCAAATAAGATAAGTCTCTATTTGTGATTCACTTATGCATGTTCATAGGTTAATGATGATTTATTAGTATGATGTCCAAAATTAGTAATTATAGCGTTGGATTACAAAGAGGATTAGTTGAAACATTAATCATAAAAAACACAAAAGAATGCATAACAGCTATTAGTCTAGGCCAACCTATTCAATGGAATTTGGAAATGATAATAAGAAGTATTTGAAAGAAAATACATGTACTTATTACCTTCCCAAGTGATTCCACCATATAAAAGTGGCTCCAAGCGTGTTTTTCCCCTTGATTTCATATTTTTGTCTTTTTCAACAATGGATGCCAAGATCCTCCATCATCTCAAGATAACCATGGATAATCTAGGCTCAAGATGAGAAATGAAATCTATGCATATCAAATGAAGACATCCTATTTAAATAAAACATAGATAGAGATTTTAGAGATAATCCTACATTATAAGTTTACATAATTTAAGCTTAAAAATGATGTTTTATGCCCTTCTATTTATATATTTTTAAAATGGATCAGGATCAACCATCACTATTCATCTCATGATTGAGATGTGTGGCTATGAATTAATCTAATATTGAATAATAAATCTATAAATATCCTCATAAATACTTTGGGATGATTGGGTATTAATTAGGCATGGGTACCCATAAACCTGATATTTTTTGCATTTATGGCTTATAGATGCCACCCCATTGATCATGTCATTAGGAGATTCAGATATTCATAATAAATTTATAATAAATAAATATTCACTTTAATCCATGGAATTCTTACTTAAGCTCATAATTTGATTTAATTTGCCTAAGTAAGATTAATCAATTTTAGTGTAATTCTTTGGAAGTTGGTGCATAATTAATCAAATTGGTCATAAAGTCATATTACTGGGTCATAATTTGACTCAAGAGGAATTGGAAGGTGATGTTAGATGTGTACATATATTGATACCATTTAGGATGTTATTGACAGAAAATAACAAAGGTTTATGATGTATACTAATGAATTAGAAGAAAAGAGTGATCTTGAGTACAAAAATACAATATCATCATTTTAACTAGAAATAATTTAAGAAAATTTAGGAATCACATAAAATGCATTGCCCCATTTAAGGATACATTAGCCTAAATCAACACTTGTAAATGAAAATCTTGAACCATTTAATGCATTTAAGTGATTTTGGCTTAAATTGTGCATTTGAGTACAATTTGAGTAGGATTGACAATTTCAACACAAATGGTGTTAGGAATTGGATGTCTACATTTTTCCCCTATTTGAGAAGGCATAGTGAGACATTCAAGTGAAGCAACATATTTTCAAAGAAAATAGTTGTTAATATGAAATTGGAAATTACCCATGATGCTCCCTCGAGAGGACATAATAGGATGAAAGAGAAGGATGGACTCTCAAAAAGAGAGAGAAAGTGAGATTAACCCATGTTTCAGATTAAATCTTGATAAGATAATGTTTACATGCATTGATTCCATCAATGATAAAAATATAATTAGAATATAATGGGCTCCAAAGATGGGGGGAATGGGAAGTATACATTCAAAAAATAGAAGAGACACACTTTGAATACACCCAAAGCTAGGGTTCAAGCTACACATATTGGAACTAATCAATCTTGAGACAAGTTGCATACTAAAATATTTCCATTGTGGGTAAAAGTGTGTAGATCTTAGAATTAAAAGAAAATGAGAACATGGTCTCCAATGATAGAAGAAATAATAATGTGCACCTTTAGAAAAAATATAATCATGATAAAAAAATTTCCATAATAGGTCAAATTTTGACCACTAATAAAGAATAGTTTGCCCTTACAGGGCTAATTTGATTCTTACAGTAGATTCAAATGTTATTCCCCAACATGATAAATGTGACAAACAATAGATCAAGTATATAACCTAATACATATATTAAAGATGAGTGAGGACAAACATAAATGTGATGATGTAATGGATTTGAAAAATCCACAAAAATCTAGGCATATGAGGATGCACAGAGTGATGAAATAGATGAAAAGAAAAATAAAGGTGGCCAAGCTATCTCGAGTATCCCAGTGCTTCCTACATAGTCTAAATGGACCTTAATCCAATGTAGTTCACCTATAGTTGGGAGATAATGGATTGAAGGATGATGAAAACTAATAAAATTTTCATTAGACTCATGATATATGTGAAGAGATGCATGTTTAAGCATAGAGTCAAGTGTTAAATCTAGTAAGCCTAGTTTATACATGGTGATCTTGAAAGTTGTTAATCAGAGCTATATTGAGGTTTAGACTTGAACTCAAATCACAAAGTGCTTGACATAGAAAAATAAATTAGGTGTCATAAGTATGAAGAAATTTTAATGACATGGCATTTTATTTATGTGAAGATGGTTCGACTATGAATACCTATAACTAAGGATAATGGTAAAAAATGACCAAAACTAGAGTTACATCTATTAACATTTAAATTAAAAAGCAAAGACAAATAAAAATTAAAAAATAAAATAACCTAACTTAAAATCAAGATATGAACAATCAAGATTTAAATAGGGACAAGAACAATTAAAAATAAAATAAGAATACATTAAATCATTTGAACAAAATATAAATAATCAAGATCCTTGTGGACCATCATTATGTTCTTGAAAAACAAAAGAAAACAAATAAATAATACCAAATAGGAAAGTAAAAGACCAAGGAGAAACAAGAAGTAATTAAAAAAATAAAAAAAAGGAAAGAAATAAAATGAAGAGATAAGAAAGCACAACAAAACACCAATATAAAACACAATAAAACACTAATAATAATCAAATAAACATTTAAAAATAAAAACCAAGTTAGTGTGGTTTAAAATCAATTGTTCATGCATGTGTAGTAGAGGAATTACTTTCTACAAAAGTGTAGTGAAAATAAGGACACAAAATTGATCTGAAATGATAGGGAAATAACACAGAAGAAAAAGGGGGAAGAAAATGAAAGGAAGGGAGTGGTCAAGCTATGTCTAGATGTGTAAGAGAAGTGGATGTTGACTACATAGTTTCATGGGCTCGTGGTCCAACATGAACTTTAAGCCAAATGTATTTCTCCCAAGAAGTGGGATAGAATTAAAATGATGATGACCAAAAAAATTGATTAATGTTGTAGAATAAAATGGAAGATGGGATCATAAAATGGTGAGAGTGTACAAACAAGAATGGTCTTATAAAATGAAAAGTGTGTGAGATGATTACTTGAAAAATGGTAAGAGCATGGGAGACCAAAAATTATAAAAGTGTAAGATAATGTTTTTGTTCTTTTGTGGATCATTTTATAATTTTTTTGGTGTTTTTGGGACAAAATATGTAAAAGAGGGAACCAACTAATCAAGGAGATGCTCATCCAAGAGTAGAAGTTACAATAACAACTAAGTTGGTTACAATGGCACATGCTCACAAATAAATGAGATCAAGGCTTAAGTTGCATGAAAATTTATGAGAATGTTCAAACTTAATCAATTTCTCACAAAATGGCAAGAGTGTAGTGAAGGTGATTGAGCTAACCTCAATAGAAATTGAGCACTACCTGCATAGTCCCAAAGGACCTCTCGTCAATGTAGTTCAAATAATGAGACAAATGCAACACAATGGTATAAAATGCCCATAATGAAATGGTCTATAGGGTTGACCCCAAGAGACAAAGTAAGAAAATATAAGGGTGATGGTAAATGAAAAATGGTTATACTACTCTTGTTGACATGGAAATGCTTTCCCTAGTCAACACATTAAACAACTAGAATAATCAATCATAAAAATTGCTACCCAACACCCTATCAAAAAAGTTGATCTATCAAGAACTTATTGTCAATATAGATCTCAATAATGTGTTTGTGATCTTCATTGGTCATTGATTTTTTTTCCTTCAAACATCAAGACAAATTGTCTTTGTAGACTCTATAAAGTAAAGTATAGCTAGTGATGGTAATTAATGATAGGCACAATATAAATGGGTATTTCAAATTGATCTACAAGACAAGTGTAACTAATGTTGTAATAGCCATGACTATACACTCTTTTTGAAGTTGAGTCCAAGTTAAGGGACTATAAATAAAATATTGGTTCTATTAATGATTATAATTCTAATTCTAAATTTGATGTTAGTTCAAAAAGGGACCCTAAATCTAATGTTTTTTATTCAACTAATGTTTTTGTTTCTTTAATGTTTTATTTAATGCTTAGTATCGAACAAGTAACAACATGTGATGGCATAATGGGATCTATAAAAATTGAATCATCTAAGAAGGGTTCAACATATACTATCTCATCTAAGTTAATATCATAAAAGAGAGGAAACCACCCAAGGGATGACTTGACAAAATCTTGTCTATCAAAATGATACTCCTCAATGAGTGGAAAAAGATCAGGAGATAACTCTACAGAGACTGGCTTGTCAACAAGATGAGGTTCTTTAAAGATAGGTAAAACAAGAATAGGTGATTCATCACAGGTTAATTAATCACAAATGGGTATTTCAATAATAACATTGTGATCTTGGTTTATAGTTGTTTAGAAAATATCAACCTTGAAAACATTATGGTCCTCATAAGATGGCTCTTAAAGAGGCAATGGTTTGTGTTTTGGCTCAAAGGTTGGCACAAAATTTCTAAAATGGGGAAGATTTGGTTTAAGGTAATCAATGGTTCATGGTTCAATAATGGGATATCTAAAAATGAGACTATTGAAGAAGGGATCAATAATAACTAGTTTATCAAATGTAGGTTCTTTAACAATAGTCTCACTAAATACAAGAGATGGGCCAAAAATGGTAATAACTAGATGTGTTTTTTGGTTTCTTATGAAAACCAAAGGATGAGTTCCTCAAATAGTAAATTTCATGTGTTAAGGAGCTAGATGGATCATAAAATTTGAAGAAAAATAGCCTAAAATGACAACCTTCACATGTTGAGGAGCCTAATCGCTTGCACAAGATGAAGGTGGATAACTTAGAATGGTAAATTTTGAGTGTGGTACCTAAATCAAAGGGGAATATCTTAATTTTTTTTACCTTTGAGTGTGGCATGAAAATCTAAGGAGGATATACCAAAATATTTACCTTTTAGTGTGGTGTGTAAATCTAAAGGGAAGGATGGGGATGATGCATAAAAACTAGCATTGATTGGATTGGTTTTCAATAAATAAGCTCAAAGAGGTTGACATCCTCAAACAAGATGGAGTGTTTATGTCCACCATAAAAATTCTCTACCTCAAAACTAAGGCCAAAAGATACCCCATTACAAGTGTACCTTAGCACCATGTCTAGAAAGGTTTGTTCTCTTTATTTGCCAATATTTGGACTATGTTTTGTAAATGTTTAAACAAGGTATGTGTTTTGATATTTTATAAACAAAGTGACTAGGTACCAAGGAGACTATAATAGGGAGGGTGACATAGTACCACCACATAATTATAAGAATGATGTTAATGAATTTTCTCAACCTTAGGTAAAGTTGATATCATATGAATTAGAAGAGGGTATGATAAATCAATAATCTAAGGTGTAAATTAGTACACCAAAGCATAGATTTAGAGATATGTCAATACCATAAAAAATAGTTCAACTTAAATGATTTTATACTATGTATAATACTAGAACCAAGGGAAACACAACACCACCACATGGTAATAGGAATGGTAGTATAAAATTTTAGTCTACAACTTGGAGTGTGAGTGATACACTTGATGCCTAAGTTCAAAAATGTTAAAAATGGATGATGAGTCTATAGAAGGCCTTTAATCCAAATGGGAAATTAAACCCAAACTACTCAAGTCAAGTGTAAATTGGAAATTAAGCCAAATTTAACACAACTTATTAACTTAGAAAGGTGCAATTTCAAATCTGAACTATCAATGAAGGACTTAAAGGTAATTTGGGAAAGTCATTTAGACTCAAATGGGCAACATAATTGTGCCAATGTAGATATGACAAACATAATGTTTAAGATGAAAATTTTGAACAAGGAAAAGATGATCTTAACTTGGACAATGTAGTTCCTCCTTTTTCAAGTAATGGTGGAAAATGTGTTTTTGTTATGAAATTTTCTTACAAGCAAGTTTTGACTCCAATAAAGGAAAAAGTAAGCTAATACCAAAAGACAAATGTAACCATGTAATCTTCTTAAGCCCTAAACTGACAAGGTTTTCTTTGTATTATTGAAATCCATCTATATATGTACAATTGGAAGGAAATTAAGTTTTCATCCAAATTAAAAGTGCATTATATTGTAAGGTATTTTCCACTACCCCTTCTTTCAAGTGACAACATGGTGACATGGACCTTTAGGTGCACCCTATATCAACAATACTCTATGACAAGTGGGGCTTTCTAAAACATACAATTTATGACCATATAGATGGTCCCATGTGTGGCTAATACAAGAGATGCAATAGGTCAATTGAGTTCATACCAATCAAATTATCATGAAAGGGTCTATTCATTTACATGATGATACCATAAATGGACTACTTAGTGGTATCCCTTGATTGACTAGACCTGAATCATGATTTTGTTACTAAAGGTGAAGTTAGCCACGCAACCCCTTGGCTCTAGTAATGTGTACCCTAATTTATATACCCTACCATAGGTTGGGGTTGAAACATTATCGAGAGATGAATCCCTAGATCAATGCTTCCCTAGATAACCCATGGGAGGTAATGACATCCCCCTTATAAGCCAAATTGCATGAAATAAAATCTAAGTAAAAAGGCTTTAGGGTTGTTTTTAGATCACCCAAACCATATGGGTTTTGGGGAGAGCCTAGACAAATTCCTTTTTATTCCTTGGACTAATGCATAATTACAATGAAAAGGAAGTTTTGATCACTTAGGTTCCCTATAGGGAATAGGGGAGAGCATACATAAACAATTAGTTTTCTTAAATAATCTAACAATCAAGTGATATATTACTTATATAAAACAAAAAATGATTTTGAAAAAAAGATTTCAACTTTGATGTGATTTTGGTTTTAAGTACTGAATTAAAATGTTTGGTGATGTTCTTGGCCCCTTGGCCTTAGTTTTTAAGAACTTTGAAAAACATCTACTTAAACAATCAAATAAACCACGAAATTTTCCTTTTAAACACCAACGGGAAGGTTCCTAATTAGTTTTAAACACCAAAGAAAATGTTTAAAAGGACTTAATTATGCTCAAATAAACATTTTTCCTCATAGGTCCTATAAGAAAAATTAGATTCTTCTTTAGTTTTGAAGCATATTTGTAAATGAGATAATCAAATTTGGATTTATTTCTCTTATATCAGTCTTTTTTTTCAAAATGATTGATTCCATTAACTATTGATTGCTATAAGACTAATGTCAGTCATAGAACCAACTATTTTTGATTAAAACTGATACATAACAGTCAACTGTGAACCCAAAGGTAAAACTTTTATGCTTAAACATACTTGTTATCTCAATTGTTAGGATAAAAAGTCCAAAATAAAACATTTTAGATCAAGAAATGTTTAGACCAGAGACATAAAATTCAATTTGACAAAAAAAAACTTAAATAAATCTCTAAAATTAAATTTGTTAACCATATGTTCCCCTGCTACCTAGTCAATGCTAGTTGGCCTTGATCGATGCTAGTTCCACAAAACCAATGTTGATTACTATATTACCTATGTGTGCAAAACGAACATTATAAACATGGGAAAATTATCATAAATTTTTTTGTTAAAGGACTTTTTAATGACTTAAAAATAAATCTGAGATTACCAAGATGTCTTCCTTAATTGAATGGAAACTATGGTCCAATCAAGTGTGTCAAAATGTAGCATTATATAACAAAGAGGATTAGTTCAAACATTAGTCATGAAAAACACAAAAGAATCTATAAGAACTAATCATCTAGGCCAACCTATTTGATGGGGTTTGAAAATGACAATAAGAATAATTTGAAAGAAATCACATAGACATATTACCTTTCTAAGTGATTCCACCATTCAAAAGTGGATCCAAGCATGCTTTTACCCTTGATTTGGTTTTATTGTCTTTATCAAAAATGGATACCAATATCCTACATCATCTCTAGATAAACATGCATAATCTATGCTCAACATGAGAAATCAAATCTATGACTATCAAATGAAGCTATCTTATTGCACATATAACACAAAAATCAACATAAAGAAAGATTGTGGAAATAACCTTGCATAATAAGTTTACACAATTTAAGCTTTAAAATGATTTTTTATGCCCTTCTATTTATATATTTTTCAAATGGGTAAGGATCAATCATGAAAATCCATCTCAAGTTTGATATGTGTGGCCATAAATTAATCTAATATTGCATAATAAATCTATAGATATCATCATAAATATTTGGGGGGAAGGGGCATTAATTAGGCATGGGTATCCATAAAATTGATATTTGATGCATTTATGGCTTAAAAATGACACCTCATTGATCATGTCATTAGGTGATGTAGATATTAATAATCAATTTTTAATAAATAAATGTTTAATTTTATTATTGGAATTATTACTTAAGATCATAATTTGGTTTAATTTACCTAAGTAACATTAATCAATTTTAGTGCAATTCTTTGGAAATCGATGCACAATTAATAAAACTAGACAAAAAGTCATATTACTAGGTCATAATTTGACTCAAGAGGAATTGTAAGGTGATGTTAGATGCATACAGACCATGATCCCATTTAGGATGTTACAGACACAAAATAACAAAGCTACATGATGTGTACTAATGAATTAGAATAAAAGAGTGATCCAAAGCAAAAAAATGTGAAATAATCATTTTGACTTGAAATGATTTAAGAAAAGTTAGGAAACACATAAAATATATTGCCCCATTTAGGGATACATTGGCCTAAATCAACACTTTTAAATGATAAACTCAAACCATTTAGTGTGTTTAAATTAGTTTGGCCTAAATTATGCATTTGAGTACAAATCAAGTAAGATTAACAATTTAAACACAAATGGTGTTAGGAATTAGATGTATATAGTAATCCCTACTTGATGGTATCCCTCTATGTTGTCCTAGGTCAAGGAAGTATCACTAGCATAGGTTGGTTGGCTATAATTTATTATCAATGCTCTTGTTTGATTGGTATTTAGTTTGGTATTGATGGAGATGGTGGAAATGTGACCTCTCATAATATGGCCTATAACCTTGTTATCATCATGTGTAACTATATGGTAGGTCTCTTAGTTGTTGGAATTGTTATAACCTTGGTTCTATCAATTTATTTGTCATTGTTGTTTCTACTCATTTTTTTGGTTTTGTCTCAAATATTGATACTATTGTTTTTATTTCTCTAGACTTTGTTGTTATTTTTGTTATGTTATAAAAATGGGTTTTGATAAATTTCAAGGTTTTTATTGGATGTAGATGCTCCATTTTCCAATGTTATCTCCCTATTTTCTAACAAATTTTGAATAGGATGTTTTATTTATAAATAATGGCATAGAATATGTCCATTAACCTGATGGTATTTATAGAATTCAATTTTTTTATACTAATATAGATAAGGAATGCTATCAGTAGAGTGCTTTAGAATAGGCCAACTAATCAAATTAGTGGTAGCTAGTTTGAAAAAAATGATTTTAATGGGTTATCCATGGTCATTAAAGATATGATGAGTAGGAAAAATTATCCTTGGAAGAGGGGTTTACAAAGGTAAAGGTTGTTGAATTGATTGTACTGGTCTAGGTTATTACAAAGGCTATTTTTGTTAAACAGGTTGTTGGTTAGGAGTACTTTGCATATACAACATGGATTGAGAAGATGGTGTTTGTACCACTTGGACATGCCATGACTTGGGTGCTCCATTTATAACAACATTATTAATGTGATTGAATCGCTTGGACTTCTCATAATTATTGTCTGGGATAGTTACAACACTTATGCTTGGGCTTGGTTTTCATTTCTGCCATTACTTTGGGTTTGATTTTGGTTCTAATTTGATGAGGTTATCTTGATGATCCCTTTGTTAATAAGGACCAATTTTATCAAAAAATATTTGTCAATGATTTCTTTGAAAGTGTGTGCACACTACAAGCTCTAGATGGTCAGATATCTCATTATGTAAGTTCTTGGTTAACACACTAGCTAATTGATTAACTAGTAAACTATGGGCAAACAAGCTTGTGAGTGCTTTCCATCATTATAAATAACTTGAAAAAATTTCATTGGCCATTTATTTATCTTGTATCAAATATACCAATGAAATCTCATGCTTGATATTGTAGGAGAAATGTTCCATCAACTTATCTAAAATATCATCAAAATAAGATATAAAGTTTTTAGGCAATTTCAAAAACCACTCCAAAGCTTGTCCTACTAAACTCTTTGGAAACAATAGTATGAGGTATATGTCACTATAAGCCACTAGTTTTTAAGCAATAAATAATTCTACTAAATGGGCTTTAGGGTCTCCTTTACCCTTGTATTTATTTAACTTTTGTGGTTCATACCCTAGAGGAAATGGTACTTGAAAATTCTCCATGTTGAATGGGTAGTAACACACATCATCCAACATAAAATTCATGGTTTGATTTCCATCTTGTATGGTGGAAATTATATCCTTGATTTATTACATCTCTTATGTGAGGAAACCAGAGGGAAAATTGGCTTGAGATGGAAGCTAGGTGGTCTAAAGTGGATTGCTTTTATTAGGGTATAATGGAGGCATGGTTTGTTGTGGAAGGTTGGTTTTGTTAGGGAATTGACTAGGAATATGCATACACATATTAGGATGTGATTTTTGGAATTATATGCATTGTGGTGTAATATTCTAGTTAATATTAGGTATATAAATTGATTTTGTGGAAATTATGGTTAAGATGGGAGGATATGGTTGGGGATGAAGTATTGTGCCTAATAAGATTGAATAGGGACTTTTTGCCGACTAGTCAAACCTTGTTGATGAAGGGGAGCTTATGAATCAAATCCTTATCATTTAGTTTTTGGCACATTTGGAATGAAAAGAAATTATTTCTTTATTGGTTTTTATGGAATGGTATACCCCCTTAGTTGTGTGAACCCATATTGTGAAGTAGATTCTTGTAGAGTGTTTGACATGTGTCATTAACTAATAGTCATATATTATTGATTAGACATCATTAGTCATTACAATGGTATGTTAGTATGTGATTGAAGCAATATGCTCATCACTAATTGGTAAGGTGGAACATTAGTTTCTCCTTGTTGAGGTGGTATAATATTTCGCCTGTACTGATTTGGTTTGTTGGATTGATTCTATTTTTGTGTAATGTTAGTTG
This sequence comes from Torreya grandis, assembly GCA_037957365.1. Lineage (NCBI taxonomy): Eukaryota > Viridiplantae > Streptophyta > Pinopsida > Cupressales > Taxaceae > Torreya > Torreya grandis. The sequence continues at coordinate 389,557 of JARHVA010007902.1, read as the reverse complement.
TCACTTAGTAAGATGTTTAACATTTTCCATGTTTTGGTAAGGCAAGGCACTGGTCATCACTTGATTACTTAATATTTTTGGTTATGTGCTTAATGAAGTATTTAGTTGAGGATTAGCGGTAGTTTGTTATAGGTGGGAGGTAGGAATTCCTATCCCTTATGTTTGTGAACCACTCATGTTGTTAAATAAAGGTGCATGTTGTTGTGGACTAGTTTTTTATAGGTTTACAACACTTTGGTATGGATTAGACAATTTTTGTATATTATCCACTATGTTTGGCTCACTATTCTATGTATAATTAGAAGACACTTCTTCAATGGCTGGGGCACTGAACAACTTAAGTGATTTACATGAATGGGTCTATACCTTAATTTTATTGGCCTATCAATTTGATTAAGACCCCTACTAAATGAGATAACTTGATAAGAGAAGCATTTGATAAGGATATGTTATTAAAGTTATGATTTAAGTTTAAATAAGTCTGGTATGTTAATAGTCATCTATATGAAATGATCTTCTATGAGACCTTTTATTTTGAAAATCATAAGAGGTTCTTAATATGGAATCAACATCAGATCTTGAGGATTTTTGGATGAGGCATGTTCAATTTTTTGATTGTACAATATATTATAAAGCACTCAAACTATACCTGGCAAGTTTTCATGGGGAAACCATGGATCTAATTAAGAATTCATTATTGTTTACAAGTAAGTGACAATCAAACAAATAAGGGTCATAGGATTATGGAATTGTAACATAGTATGGTTGTTGATAGACTTGTTCTGCTACTAAAGGTATGCTAACTATGTATTATGTTGTTTGTTTGTGGTCTTACTTCAAGTATGGATGCATGTTAACCAAATAGTGAGCTAAAGGATCTTGGATTTATTCCCTCAATTGAGTGTTATAAGGTGGATAATAATCCATTCCACAAACTACATCATCACCATATGGATCTTAAATAAATTCTTCTTGTGAGAACCCATTACCGTATCCTAGATTGTACATGAATCCACAATGAGTATAGTGAGACATAATAAAATTATCGGTGAATGCTTCACAAAAATGGGGTGATAGTTCTATAAAATCTTAAAATCAATGTATAAAAGATATATTTTTTGAACTTGGTTTAACTTTTTCAAAGGATGGAACTGTATTTATAAAAGGGTCTTTGTTAAAACTTGGTAAAAATAATCTAATGTCAAATGTCTCACATAAAATGGTCAAGGGAACGAACTAAAACCAGAATGCCAAAACTCTAGGTTCAAATTATTCCAAACAAGCCTAATATAGTAAAACAAAAGTTGTTAGGTCTTTTATCCAAATGTGATATCAAAATCTAGGCTCAAAATAGGCATGTGCTATGACTTTTGGCAAAACAAGCACAAAATCTAGATTATAAACAAAAGGATGATTTAATCTAACAAATTTGAAAAAAAATTGCAAAAACTTGGAATTTGAATTTAAACATGAAATTAGTCGATTGACATAGGTAATAAAACAAAATTCATGAGGAAGATAGGCTATTTCTCCCAAATCTAGGCACAAATGATAGTTTTTCAAATTGGGTAAAAAATTAACCTAAGTTACACAACCCAAAAGAGAAAGATCGATGTATAGGCCCAAATTACACAAGGAATAAACATAAATAAATAAATGTTTGGATTTGAAATTGGTAAGGTTATTTTAAAACTTAACTTAGGAAATTAGGCTTCTTTGATCAAACAACAATCTAGACAAAGGTGAATGGCATAACAACACTAGACAAAGATCCAAAAGGCACATGTGGATTGGTTTAGAGAATAGAATTTATACACAAGGAAAACAAGTCTATGAAATAATTTGAGAAGCATAATGATGTTATCATGATATAAATATGTAATCATGGTATGTTTCAAGACTCCAGGGCATAGAAACTTGAAATGAATTATGTAGCATAATGTTACCCTTTCCAATAAAGTGACACACATACAAATATCTGTCAAAAATACTAAGGCAAAAGTATGGTATTAAATAGATAGGATAACTCCTCCTCAATCAATGGAGTGATGTACATAAAACTCATTTTGATATGGCATAATAAAAAAATATATAGTTTATACTCAAAAACCATGCAATAAAGGATAAAATGACATAAACACCTAAGTGTAAACATCCTAGATCCTAAAACTAACAAGGTTGCATAATATTATCAAATTTTATCTATATAAGTTCTCTTCAAAGGATTTTAAGTGTTAATACAAAAATAAAAGTGAATGAATAATTAGGATTTTTAAACCCCCTTTCTCTCAAGAGATTATACAATGTCATGGAACTTCGGGCTACTCACCCTATACCAATAGTATTTCCATGGCAAGTGGGGTTGTTCTAAAACTATAGCTTTCATGTGTCTAGATCGTCCCAAGTGTGGTTAACACTAGAGATAAAATAATATAAATTAAGTTCATACCATATATATTACTATTCAAGGGTGGATTCCTTTGCATAGTTATTCCATCCATGCACTTCTTAGTGGAATCCCCTAGTTAGCTAGACCTGACTTGGGTTTTCATTATGATTGGAGAGGATAGCTTTTTAGACCCTAGAAATCATAGTATCCATGCCATGATTTATATACCTTGTTATGGAGTGAGGTTGGTATGATGTTGGGAGATTAAACCCCATGCCAATGCACCCATAAATAACTCATGAAGAGGCCATGAACTCGTTCTCACAAGCTAAATTTCATAAAAATAAATGCCTAGTGAAAAGACTTTAAGTTCACATTTAGATCACCCAAACCATATAGATTGAGGAGAGCCTTAATGATGTTCTTTTCATTCCTTTAGACAAAGTCAAAAATTTAAAGAAAGATCATTTTTGGTCACCTGAGTTCCCTAAAGGGGATTAGGGGAGAGCATACACACATCAAACATTTTACAAAAACAAACTCTGAAAGAATGCACATAAAAACAAAACACTCTTAAGAGTATGTAATCTAAATGTGAGTATTTATTTTAATGCACCAAAGTGAAATGTTTATGAAAATTTTCCCCTTGACATTAGTTGAGAAAATGTCAAAAACTTTCACAAACAACTATGCATAAAAAAATTTAAATTCCTTTTAGGCACCAAAATGAAATGTTTATGACTTAACCACTTTCAAATGTGTGCCTCTTTCTCACATAGGCCCTACAATTTTTAGAGGGATTTTGATATTTTATGAAACATTTATATAACTTAAGGGTAAACTGATAGCATATTCTAAACATTTATGAGAACACACATGGTTATAAATAAACAATCATCAAAAATGGAGTATAGATGACCCCAAATGAAGCTCCAAAATATGGCTTGTTAGTGATTAGTATACATAGTGTAAAAATGCAACTATAACTGCAAAACCATAACTGTGAGTGAAAAAATTCAACTATACCTACAAAACCACAACTATAAGTGCAAAACTACAACTATAAGTGAAAAACTACAACTGTAAGTAGAAAATTCAACTGTAAGTGTTAAAACATAATTGTAAGTGCAAAAAATCAAATATAAGTACAAAAATGCAACTGTAAGTGTAAAACTACAACTGTAAGTGCAAAAGTGTAATTATAAGTGAAAAAAAATCAACTATAAGTACAAAAACACAACTATATGAATCGTGATATTTATATAATATCTCAAATATAGAGAAAAAACCATGATTACATAGGGTAACCTAACAACATCCAGACGAATGTATCTTGGCCTTCAATTTCCACCTATTTTGGTCAGTAAACTCAAAATTTTACATGAAAATCATTAGTATAATGTTATTAAAGGATTTAAGAGAAAATTCATGTGGTGCATGTACCACTAATCATGTTGTTTCTATATGATTTTCACTTTCTACATTCAAAAGAGGAAAAGAAACTAAGATAAGTGGTCTAAGGCTTGTATGTACCTAGATGAAGTCTGTGCACCGTTATCCAGACATTGTGAGAACTCCTCTTTGGTTGTGGAGGATGACACCTGCAGAAGAAAGAGACTTGAACAAGAAAAGGTGTTAGATGAGGAGATGGTGGGCTGCCAAGCAAAAGCTTGATCCCAGAAGTATGAAGACTTCCTTAAGGGATGTCAACCCACTGATTGATAAAAATAATGTCAGATAAAAGATAGAATGATAAAAGACTGAAATGATTAAAAATTGAAACAAAAATGGAAGAAAATGCTTACCTGAATGCTGCTGTCAGCTTGGTCATAGTCGTCGACGTTGATTAGTCTGCCGATGTCGGTTGGTCAAGTTTGCCGGCATCGGTTAGTCTACCAACGTCGATGGGGGTAGTTGTCTCTGTGGCCAGTGTCGATCAGGGAAGTAGTATGTGGATAAGGTCTGGTCAGGTCTGGATGGGTTTCAGGGCTGTAGATGGGTCTGAGAAGGAGTTTGGGTGTTATTAATGGTCTGTGCAAGGGTCTGGGTAGAGTTGCAGGGACAATGGATAGGGTGTATGTTCTGAAAAGGGGATAGAGGTGGTAAGGATATGGGAAGGCCTCTTAGCCTTTTTGGGAGGGAGTCAAGTCTAGTATAGCTGATAGTCTAGTCTGGGGGGGTGATATTACTTGGAAATAATAACTGAAAACATAGACATAATACTTACCTGTGGCTTGTAGAAGGAGTGTTGCCGGTGCTTGTACCTATTGTTGATGTAGAAGACTGATGCAGAATCCTTGTTGTGGCTATAGCTAGTGCAAAAGCCCTGTGAGAGAGAGAGTGAGAGGTCTGGTGGATTGAAGATTGGAAGATTCATTGATTGTTGAAGGTCAAAAGGTGGATTGAAAGAGCTAATTCAAAGATTGGAAAATAGGATGCAAGAGAGAGGATCCACATTTTGGACATAGAACGCAGTCTTGAAGGCTATCGACGCTGACAAAACTGTTGACACCGGCTTCAGACTGATCGATGTCGGTGGTTGCAGAATGGGGATAGAGGCTAATTTTAGCCCTCTGCCCGTTCTTACAAGCCGCCATGGTCGAGGTTTGTGGGAAAATGGTTGAGAGGTCTTAAATGAGGCATGGGAGAATGAAATGGGGGTCATAAATGGGGTTTAGGTCACTAAGGAATGGGAGGAGTGAAGAGAATCCAAGGAAGGGGATCCTAGGGTGGTGAGGTAGCAAGGGTGAGAGAGAGAAGAATTTTATTAATTTAAAATAGCTAATTATTTTAAATTAATAAGTGTATAGGGGTTAGGAGTGGTTAAGTGAAATGGGATGAAGGGGACCAAGGGGGGAGAGGACAAGGAGGATGACCAAGGGAGTAGGCACGATTTTGGTGTCTACATTTGCCCCTTTTTGTCTTGTTGGTTATTCTGGATGAACTGCAAGACAAAAATAGGAGTTGATTGCCCTAGGTGTAGGATAAAGCTGATTTCATCTTGTTGGTTGTTCAAGTGAACTACAAGACAAAAATAAGAGGTTGATTGCACCAAATGTGGGATCAGGTATTCCACCTCAAAGTGGGAGTTGAGGGAAGGGAACTTGGAATCAAGTGCCAATTTTATAGAGAGTGGATGAAAAATGGTGAAGATGGAGTGACAATGCTGTAATAGTCGTGATTGCACATATACCACTTCACGAGATGGTCAAGTCAAATTGTCACAGGTCGAGGGTCAAGGAGTGCCAAAATTGAAATAATTGAGCCCCAACATTTGGTCATAGCTGATCAGGTTATTCAATCTAAGCTGAAGCTCCAATGGTCATCGTGTTCCAGGTATCTCGAGCTCAAGAAGTGCTCCTAGAAACATGAAAATGTCACAAGTAGTGGGGATCAACCGGCTTGCGATCCTATACTTGTGAAGGTCAAAATAGTCTACGCACAATTTTGCTAACAATTCGTGAGGTAGCATACATGCAAAAACAACTAAGGCAATGTTGTCTTGGAAGTGGTTGGAGTTTGAGGAGATAGTCGCAATCTCCATGGTCATTGGTCGAGGTGGATGGATGGATGAAATAATGTGGCCGAGCTAACCTTAGAAGACTGAGTGCTGCCTACATAGCCCCTGTGTGAAGGGCCTTAGGCCAATGTAGTTCTCCCAAAAAGGGAAGAAGAGGGTCGAGGTTGTCAATGGTCTTGGTCAAGGTCAAGGTCGACGTTAAGTCATGGTCAAAGGAGGAAAGAAGGTTTGTCCATCAGAGAGATGAACAAATGAGGGTGGTTGAGCTAACCCCAGAAGATGTCATGTCATCTGAGTGCTGCCTACATAGCCCCAGTCTTAGGGCCTTAGACCAATGTAGTTTAGATAAAGAGACAAAATGGTTGATGCTTGGTCTGGTCATGTGTCAAAATGATGAGGAGAAAAAGATGTTACAGCCTTTTCCAAATGGTGTGATGGTGTATTCTGTAACATGGGTTGAGGGGTCTTTCATCCCTAACAATTTTCCATATTCATGATGGATGTATGCTAAAAATGAATTGAGGTATATTTATGCTTCAGCAAGTATTGGTTTATGCTTAACATAAATTGTGTAGTCCATAGTTTCCATGTGTATTGGTAGCCATAGAAACTAGTGTGAATAGGCTATGTGAGTGGTCTGAAAAGAGATTGGGTTGAGTTGGTTTGACAAATGATGAAGTTTGAATGTGACCAAAGTGTAAATAAAGTGAAAGGCATATTCACCCTTTCATTGACAAGGACCAGAATGATAGCATAGATAGGGGTTGTTAGAACCAAGAGCCCCATTCATGCATTACGTCGTTGACCATGGGTTGTGTTAGAGTGGTGATCAAATCACTTTGACATTAAAGTGAGCTCAAAGTCCCTTGAGTAGGTGTTATGATAGGTGAGGATAGGGTAACCCATTTTAGAGTAGGGATAACTTTGCCCTTTTTTATAGGAGACCCTGAGACAAGTATAAGCCAAGTCCATGACCCTTTTTTTTTTTTTGATAGCAGACTGATCAATGTAGGAAGTCTACATAGAGATGTCATTTTTCTTTATGGTCATTTGTGAAGCTGATAGATGTGGGAAGATTCTAAAAGAGTGTTGTTTATAGCAAGATTTAGTCATATCCATCCTTCGAGGGAGTGGTCTATATTTTTGCTTTATATATATATATATATATATATATATATATATATATATATATATATATATGAGGGCTTTTGAATAGTTGTCCTTCAAGGGAGCAGTCTATTAGCTACAGCAATGATAGTACAACTGTCCTTCAAGGGAGTAGTCTGCCTTTGGATTTTGATTTGGTGACATTGGATATTTTGACATCTTGATATATATATATATATATATATATATATATATATATATATATATATATATTGATAGAATTTGGAGTCATGGACAAGACTATAGAAGTTCAAGGGCTCCCTTTTATTAGAACAAAGCATCCATGCATCATAAAAGGGTTATAGAGGATTTGTTAAGGGGAATAGGGTTGAAGGGAATGAGGATTAAGAGGATGGGGATTGTTCAAGGGACGAGTTCAAGTTAAATGTCAAGTGAGTGAGTACTCGACTAACAGTAGAATGGTTGCAGATGCAAGGCATTAAAGGGCTCAGGTTCTAATAAGTCCCTGGTCCATGCTTGTGCGTGATGATGATAAGGTCCGAGTCAATTAGGAGTGAATTTTCCCCATTTTCCTCTTTCTCGATTGGTCACGTGATGGTCGATGAAGGATGGTTGATATGGTCATTGATTGGTTGAGACTGGTTGAATGTTTGATTGAGGCTTGGTCAAGATTTTAGGATTAAAAGAGTGATTGATATTTGGTCGAGACTGGGTTGAAAGGTTGGTCAAGGCTTGGATGAATGTTGAATTCCCCTAGCAGCTAGGGAGAATGTTTGATGGATTGGTTAAGGTTGGTTGAGGCTTGGTGGTTAGATTGACTATGTTGATGTCAAATAAGGGGGTTGAAGGCAGCAAAGGGACCATAGTCTAGCATGGAGATCCTGATTTAGGTGATGAGGTTTGAGAAGCATGGGTCGGTGTTGATGATTTGTCAAAGGGGAGGTCAAGAGGATCCTTAATGAGAAGGAAATCCTTTTTTTAGTGTTGACGAATGATAGCCTTAAGAGCACAACAATGCTCAGTGTCATGTCCCAGAGTGTGGTGATAATGATAGAATTTAGAGTTGTCAAACCAAGATGGTCTTGATCCGATAGTTGATGAGTGGGGTGGTGTTGAAGGTTTGTTGATAATGTGGTCAAGAAGAAGGGTGTCTTTCCCCAAGCATTGGTGAATGATAACCTTGAGGGCACAACAATGCTCAGTGTCATGCCCAGGCATGTGATGATATGCACAAATTTGAGTGTCGTCAAACTAGGGCAGTTTTGGTCTGAGGGATTGATATGGTTTAAGAGGTGGGATATTGATGTGAGAAGATTGCAATAATTGATGTAACAGCAAGGTATAAGAACCTGCTAATGGGTCTATGTGTCTTATTGTAGTGGGGGTTGGTGACTTTGGTTTGAGGGGTGTAAGAGGTGTTGGTTGTACCATCTTTTTCATGGGTGGTGTAACCACACATGGAGATGGCAATTTTGTGGTGATAGGTGTTGAATTTTTTAGAGGAAATGTATGTCTGATGGGTTGAGGAGATAATGGAGGCAACTTGCCTCTGTGAGGTATGGGAGTGGGAAGCACTCCTATTAAAGTGGATGGATGCGGGCCCAAAATTGAAGGTAATGATGAAGGTGGGGGAGGAGTCCTCTGGTGTGGTTTAGTGGCCTTGTTTGGTTTGGGTTGAGGGCCATCATTATGTGAGGTGAGGTTAGATACAGGTTTGGGTTCAGATGTGGATGGAGGTGAGTGAGATATAGCAATCTCAGGAAAAAGGAAAGAGGAAACCATGATTAGGTTTTCCTTAGTTGAAATGGGTGAAGAGACTAGTTCTTCTCTTGGCGGAGAAGAAATAGGAGAGTGCGACTCCTCAAGAGGGCAGAGGGTAGGGATGATTGTGCCTTCAACTTGTGGTTGAGGAGTAGGCAAGGTAGGGTCCTCCATTGAAGTGAGGAAGGATGAATGTGGGCTTGATGGCGTTGGTATGGTCAAGGCGTCCCCCAATATAAGAGAGGAGGATGGAGGACTAATAGGAGAATGAAGTTCTTCATCCTGTGGAGGAGAAATAGGGGAAGAAGGGTCTTCCACTTGTGAAGAAGGTTGGTCAGGGACAAGAGGCGAGACCGTGTTGACCGTGTGTATATCATGCTCGTGGGAGCTATCGGCCATGGTCTAGACATTATTTTGGGTAGGCAGATGATTAGGAAAGGGTTATTTGAAGATATCAATATGTTGGTTGGGTGGCACATTTGGATTGTCCAAGATGAGATCACCCCTGTCTATCATGTCTTGAATGATGTTTTTGAAGGTTCGGCAATTATCGATGTCATGGCCATGGATGCGATGAAAGTGATAGAAGTTGGCCTCCCTATACCATGTGGGGAGGGCTTTTGAAGGGTCGAATTGAGGTGGTCAGATTAGAGGGAGATTGAGGACCCCCTACTTGACAAGTTTTTCCAAAATAGAAGCGTATGATTCTCCAAGTGGAGTGTATGAATGCTAGATGTACCATTGTTGGAATTGGCGGGTGATGCTTTGGGATGTGGATGGTTTGGGTTGGTTGGTTGAAGGTGAAGAGGATGGAGGTATAATGACTATAGCATTTGTTGATGCCTTAGATTTAGGATTAGATGAAGAAGGTTTAGAAGAGGAGTCATTGGTCTTGGTGTTAGGGTTCTTACTCTACAACTTGACTTTGTTCTCCTCGATGGCACGTAATTCAAGCTTTTGGGCCATCGTGAAGGCTTCATCGAAGGTCTAGAAGGTCTAAACTTGCAAGGTAGAGGAAATATGCTTGGCACAGGCCTGATAGAAAAGTTTGATAAGCTCAGGTTGGGGCAGAGAAAAGGAGAGCTGATTGATGAGGCCTCTCTAGCGAGCAACAAAATCGGCTATGGATTCATCTTCAAACTGCCGAATAGAATAGAGGTCTATGATTGAGACCTTTTTGATGATATTCATAGAGAAGTGGTCAAGGAAGAGTTGGGCTAACTGGGTGAATGTGAAGAGAGAATGGCTGGCAAGAGAGCTGTACCAATCAAGAGTAGCACCAGAGAGTGACATGGGGAACATACATATAATTAATGCATCATCATGGGCAATGAGATAACAGGCATGTCTAAATGCCCATAGGTGCTATTGCGGGTCTTCCTTACTTTGGAAATGAGAAAATTTAGGAAGATCCCACTGACTGGGATATGGCTTGATTGGGACGGAAGGATGGATGGGTTCATTGTAAATTTGCTCATATGAGAGGGCATTGTGTGAACCAAAAATAGAGGTTTTGAGACCAGTCATTTTATCCATCAGCATTTTGATGATATCTACTAATAGATTGGTGGATGGGGCACCCCCTAAGTTGTAGGGCACTTGAAAGATGCTAGAAGGGGCATACAACGTAGTCGGTTGCGCTTGTAGGGGTGCAACATATTGATAACTAGTCGTTGGGACAGAAGTGTAGGCTAAGGGTGGTTGAATTTTAAAGGTAGAAGGCATAAGTTTATTGGATACCACCAAAGGTGGTAACATGGTGGCATTGGCAAAAGGGGAGATAGGCACTCCTGCATTAATAGGCATAAGAGTGTGTGGGGTCGAGACAATCAAGTTCTGGTATGATGTAGAAATTAGTTGAATTGCGTGTGGTTGAGGGGGTAATGAAACCCTGATGGAGGTCGGTCTAAAAATAGATGGGGAGGCCAAACTTTGTGTATTGGCCATGGTTAGGTTAATGGTTGAGGCAAAAGGCTGGGTCATAAAGGGTTGGGTAGCAGATGGTGTTGATGCCATTGCCACTTCACTCGAAAGGTCTCATGTTGGGTTTCTTGCGAGATAGTTTTGGAGGGCTTTGACATTGAGGTCCAAGAATCTTTTGAAATCTTGGTCCCCTTCAGGGACAATGGGAGTCTGAGTTGGGGTTGGTCGAGTAGGAGTTCTTTTGGCCTCTGAGTGGAACTCCATTATAGGACTGGTTATGGATGGGGAAGGTAGAAGTGGTTGATGTCTCGCATGGTCAAGAAAAGCCTTGGTTTGAGTGCATGTCAAAACCATTCAAGGCAAGAAAGGGTCAGGTTTTAGAAACTGTGTTTTTTTAGTTTCAAAAACTTAGAATGTGGTTTTTGGCAGAAAAAGGGGTCAGGTTTTAGGTTGCTATTTTGAAAAAAAAGGACTGTGAAAGTGACTGACGTCGGTTGGAAAAATGATGTCGGTGAGAACAGATGGCTGACGTCGGTCAGATAACTGATGCTGGCGAGGGAAGGTTGCCGATGTCGGTGGTAAAACTGATGTCAGTGACTGTGGTTTCTAGAAACCCAAAAGATTTGAGAGTTTTTGGAAAAAAGGAAAAAGAACGTCCTCAATAGCTCAAAAAACCAGATAGGAATAGAAAAATAGATGAAGACAGATAGACCCTAAGCGTTAAATCCTAAGAATCAACTTTTAGAATCCTGTTGGCTTATGCCTTAAAGTAATGTTTGGGAGGTTGGCTTGTAGAACGAGTCCTAGAAGAGGTAGTCTATGGATGGTTTCGGGTCAATTTAGGCACTCAAGAGTCTGTGTTAGGTTCCGTACATGGCCTGGTGCTAAGGAGCAAGCTCCCCTCACTTCATAAGCCCAGTGATAAGCTGGTCTCACTTAGCCAAAATATACTTTCCCTAGAGATGCTTTCCCCTTGGTGATGAAATCCAAGTGGGATTGTCGGGACGGGTAAGGTATCTGCTGGGTGATGAAATCCAAGTCGGGCCTTATCTCAGGTAAGTTTTGATGTTTGATTTATACAAGTGATTTGGTTGTGTAAAATAAAGTGATCTACAATTAATTCATGATGCGGTTGTTAATTACTAGATGTGGACTAAGAAATGCAAGCAAGCAGAAATGAAATGCAATGTGTTTTAAGCCCAAGTCAAAATGTTAGTTCGTATGAAGACAAATGGAGAAAGGGTTGAAGAGCATGACTTTTGACTAGTCTATGATGCAAGAAAAGAAAGAAGAGTTCTTTTTAATCCTGCTTATGATGTCTTTTAGATGATAGAAGAAATAGGTGAAAAGGAGAAACCTAATGTACCCTATATGAAAAGAGAGAAAAGAACCCAAGGAAGACCCTAGGGTCCCACCAGGCATGTCAGAATGTTTCTATATGATTTTCGCTTTCTACATTCAAAAGAGGAAAAGAAACTAAGATAAGTGGTCTAAGGCTTGTATGTACTTGGATGATGTCTACGCACCATTATCCAGACATTGTGAGAACTCCTCTTCAGTTGTGGAGGATGACACCTGCAGAAGAAAGAGACTTGAACAAGAAAAGGCGTTAGATGAGGAGACGGTGGGTTGTCAAGAAAAAGCTTGATCCCAGAAGTACGAAGACTTCCTTAAGGGATGTCAACCCACTGATTGATAAAAATAATGTTTGATAAAAGACAAAATGATAAAATATTGAAATGATAAAAAACTAAAACAAAAATGGAAGCAAATGCTTACCTGAATGTTGTTTTCAGCCTAGTCATAGTCACTGACGTTGGTTAGTCTGTCGACGTCGGCTGGTCAAGTCTGCCGACATCGGTGGGGGCAGTGGTCTCTATGGCCAGGGTCGGTCAGGGAAGTAGTCTGTGGATGAGGTCTGGTCAGGTCTAGATGGGTTTTAGGGCTATAGACGGGTTTGAGAAGGAGTTTGGGCATTGTTCATGGTCTGTGTAAGGGTCTGGGTAGAGTTGTAGGGACAATGGACAGGGTGTATGTTTTGAAAAGGGGGATAGAGGTGGTAAGGATATGGGAAGGCTTCTCAACCTTTTTGAGAGGGAGTCAAGTTTGGTATAGCTGATAGTCTGGTCTGGGGGGGTGGTATTACTTGGAATCAATAACTAAAAACATAATGAAAACACATACAAAATACTTACCTGTGGCTTGCAAAAGGAGTGCTGCTAGTGCTTATACCTATTGTTGATGTAGAAGATTGATGCAGAATCCCTATTGTTGCTGTAGCTAGTGCAGAAGCCCTGTGAGAGAGAGAGTGAGAGGTCTGGTGGATTGAAGACTGGAAGATTCATTGATTGTTGAGGGTTGAAAGGTAGATTGAAAGAGCCGATTCAAAGATTGGAAAATGGGATGCGAGAGAGAGGATCTACATTTTGGACACAGAATGCAGTCTTGAAGGCTGTCGATGTTGGCAAATCTATTGATCTCAGCCATAGACTAACCGACATCGGTGGTTGTAGAATGGGGACAGAGGCTAATTTTATCCCTCTGCCCGTTCTTACAATCTGCCATGGTCAAGGTTCATGGGAAAATGGTTGAGAGGGGTTAAATGAGGCATGGGAGAATGAAATGGGGGTCATAAATGGGGTTTAGGTCACTAAGGCATGGGAGGAGTGAAGAGAATCCAAGGAAGGGGATCCGAGGGTGGTGAGGTAGCAAGGGTGAGAGAGAGAAGAATTTTATTAATTTAAAATAGCTAATTATTTCAAATTAATAAGTGTATAGGGGTTAGGAGTGGTTAAGTGAAATGGCACGAAGGGGACTAAGGGGGGAGAGGACGAGGAGGATGACCAAGGGAGTAGGCATGATTTTGGTGTCTACACATGCCATTTATGATCATATGAATCCAAGAAGGGAGGTTCGTAACATGTTATCTCACGTAACAAAAACTTCAATAAATATACTAACACTTACACTCTAAGCTTAGATCCTAAGGGTAAGTTTACTTAGCAAAATAAAAATGAAAGAAGAACTAAAATACAAAAGATAATAAATATTTTACCTTCCTTTGGAGCTCAAAATGCATGTTGGGTGGTTTTTTAGGATTGTACTTAAAAGATTCTTTGACAATGGAGGTTGTGTATCTCCTTCTCTCCTTCGCACCATGGCTTGTGTTATTACTTGATGTATCTTGGTTCAAGATTTTTGCATTATAACACTATTTTATTGGCATTTTTACATTATAGCATTACTCTTCTCAAAGCTTTGAAGTCATTTGTGCATGATAACTTTGACAAAAATCGCTTAAAATTCTATAGGCAAGGCATTGTATTTATAGGTTTAGGAACTAACCTTAGGCCAAGGTGAGTTAAGGTGTAGTTTAAACATTGAATGGGTTCAAACATAATCTAGGTGAGTCAAATATAACCCCAGTAGAGTTAATAGTTGTCAATTAATAATGATTTTCAATGAATAGGCATGGGTCTCTAAAATGAGATATTTTAAGATATTTACAAATAACTAGTCAACTCACAAAGGTCATGATGAAAGGCTAGATATTTTTATTTTTGAATTTAATTTTTAGTTGTTTATTAATTACACATGGATAATTCAAATATGAATTTAATTTGGTTTATCTTATTAATTAATTTTGATTAGCCATTTAGCTCTTTCAAGATTTGATATTTGTTCATGTGCCCCATTTAATAGATCCATAAGCCAAATTGAAATTTTTAATGTTGTAGGATGATTAGGTGTGAATCCATGAGATGTTATTATTTCATATAGTAGGACACCCCAATTAGGGATGTCTCAACATGATTTTGATCTTTAATTAATGATTATTAAGCAAATTTAGGACATTCAATGATTTTTAGGCTTAATTTTCAATGATTGGTAGGAATTAGTTTGGAGTCCTATCAAAAGTCAGTTGTGGCCAATTTTTAGGTGTCTACACCAACTACATATGAACATTCTTAAACAACTCCCATGCCAATTTAATCTCATATTTTTCTAGTTGGATTACTATTTTTTCAACCTTGATAGGAGTTAAACCTAATTTTTTATAGATCTCAATAAACATGAAATTATTGATAATATTAAATCAACCAAACAATTATATATATATATATATATATATATATATATATATATTTTTTAATTTAATCTTTAAGGTAGAAATGGGAGACATCAACCTTTTTATTATTTATAGCCATGTTAGTATGTACAATATTACACTTAGGTTAGACTATTTTATCAATTAACAATTTCAAAAGTAAATCACAAATATATATTATTTGTGTAATATCATATGCATCATGATATTGTCTTTGATTTTATTCATGTATTCCATTATGTTATTAAAAATTTTACTATGGGTAGGTTATGACTATATAGGAGGCCTTATGTCAAAACCTTTCAGGGGTGTGGGGTGATTATTTGCCTTAGGATTTTAGGGATAGAACCTTTATTTGAGGGAGTGGACATCATGAGGGGTTGGTGTTATATTTTAATAATCAATTCATAGTTATTTTTATGGTACTATTAAAAATCATGAATCTCATTTATGGATCCCTCAAGCTCATTATCCTCTTAGTTGGGGAATTTTGCCTAGGAATTTATATAGATTGGTTATATTATGGTGGTTTAGAACCAAATCATACCATTCCAAATCATTTTTGAATATTTGAAAATCATTTGATAACTTGACACAATCCCTCCATGCTAAGAAGTGTTGTGTACTATGCATTAATTAGGCATGGCTAATTCAGATATGTTAATCTCAGGAAACTTATTATGAGTATTCTAGTTGGTTGTTGGAATAGTTAAAAGGATGATTTTATATTTGGTATGAGAAATTAAACTTAGATTTTTTCCACCACCATTCTTGATTTTCCTTTGAACGCCTACGAAGTCATTGTTAAGCTTTTGTATCATACACTTTATGGCATCCAATTTACTTTCAGTGGAATCTTGGGGAGTGTTTTGGACCCTTTTATAATGGGGACTAATTCATGGATGTGTTTTTGGGTTTTATACTCTCATTATTTAGAAAGAGGAATATTATATGTTGATGGGATGAATCTTGTCTTAGGCATAGTTTATTTATCACCACCATGAATTGGACATAGACACATTCTCGTTAGTATTTAGGATGGGATTTAAGGCTAGTAGATTTGGGATTACATTTGGAATAGATTTGAACATCTGACCCTTTAATTTCAAATACATATATAATTTAATAACTCATGTAATTCTAATGGTATGTATATTATGAGGGGATATCTTCATGATAACATAGTCATCAAGGGATATAAAGGTTTTTTCTTTTCATTTCTAAATCCAACTGGATATATGGATTTTATAAATATGTCTTCTAGAACATAAAATTGAAGGATATAATGGGATCATTGGTTTATTTTTTCATTCTATAAAAATATTTGTATAACACATTAGGATATATTAATTTTCTAAATTAAGCTAAGAAAGTGTTGTTATTCTTTGGGCAAGTTTAAGAACCAATCATAAACAACATCTGAGGGTAACATGGAAGATAATATAAGCACTTATTTATGTTTAGCATTTATGTTTATTAGGGATGTCTTATGATAAATTATTTGCTCCTCAACTTTGTTTCCTCCATTGGGTGTGAAATGTGGTAGGTATCACTTAGGGTCTTTGAGTAAATTGTGGACAACCCCAACAACATAAATATCTAACCCTACCAACCAACCCATGGATCTAATAATATTAGGATTTTTATATGAGGTTTGGATAGATTTAAAATTTAGGAATATTTATCTCTCTCTTTTAGACCTAGGTCTTATAAATTCCCCTAATGATGGGACTAATAATAGACTAGAATTAGACTTGGACCTAGATTTGTGTGGGGGAGGATACCAATTATTATAAATTCAAAAATTTAATGTAAATATGGTGGTTCCTATATATTATAAATTTTTTGGGTTCCCTCCTTCTAGCAAAAAATTAAGATTTTGTTGGTGTGGGTTTTACCCATAGTAATGTTTCAAGGGGTTTTCACCCTCCCATTTTAGGAGTGTTAACACAACCCAGGGAATGAGTTGTACTTGTGGGATATCTTACATAGCCTAGTGAGAATATATATTATAAAATGAAAATGATAATGTTTAAAGAGTTTAAAACCTTATATAAATGTTATATTATCTCAAGGAATCTTTGCCACTCTCACTAACATACATCTCAATGATATAATTTTAGGGTATCTATAGAGTTATGAAAAATAAACAACAAAAAAAATAAGGTAAGGTATAAAAGAGGTTCCTCGTGTCTTATATATGTTAATGCTTTCATGAATGATGTGTAGGTCTGATAGAGAGATTACCTCCAGGTTTCCACCTTTAATTAATTTTCAAACCTAAATAAATAAGTTAAAGATTATAAGGAAAATCTTTTGATGAGAATGATCCCTATAATATTATATTGAAAATTAAGAACCATGGAGATTGTTAATAAAGAATGTATTTATATTAATATTTATATAAATTAGATAAACTAGAATAATTATTTAGGTTAAAAAAAACTCAACCTAATTAAGAATATATATGAAAATCCAAATTCAAAGCATAGTCTAAGAGAATAATTAACTATTTTATCTTTTATGATCTAATAATTTATCTTCTATGGAATATTAAAACTATTCCTATGATTAGTATTTTGATTTCACTCTTAGATATTTCTATTTAATGCAAGAATGGGTTTAACTAATGTAAATTATTCTAACTAGATGAATGGACTATGGGTGTTAGTCTAAGAGATGCTTGGTTCTGACATGTCAATATAACTAGGAGATTAAACCTACATGGCCTTATGACATGTTTGATAATCTACCTTGAGTTTAGGTAGATTAATGATAGTAGTCCTAACTAACACCTTTATTTTTCTCAAATGGGTTGCATGATTGGAGTGGATAGTTCTAATCTAACCCTTATTAAGAATTCCCCTTTTTACCTTTTATTTGGCATATCCAAATGATTCAATTACTTCATCACTACTTTCTAATTAGCATATATGACCCTATTACTAAAATTTTACATGAAGTTGGCCAATTAGATAGATAATTCCATGAAGGAGTTCAGTTGGACATCTTTATTAAACAAGGACATAATCCTTACCTCCTGGAATAATTTAATTATTGAATACACAATAATGTCAATATGGTCAACTATAATATTCATCTCTTTATCCCATTTTCATATTGAGGTTTTCCAATGAATCAAAAAAATTTAGATCATCATATTGTCATAAGGAGTCATAAAATCTAGTTTAGAAACATATCCTTACTATCATATCTAGGTAGGTGTGACAATTTTATTTAAAAATTAACAACATGATCATGAAACCAATTCACCTTAACCTACTATAGGGAACTTCTTGTCTTAACTTGAAAACTTTTTTTATTACATGTCATATAGGTATTCCATGGTTCCCTTCACTTTAGTAGTGATGTTATCTGGGAATGTAGCTTTTTTCTAGGTCTCTAATATTTTGATCTTCTATTTCATCCATTGGATAATCTACTTAGATGCATCACTAGTGGGACTAATTATAGACTTTGGATCCTATTGATGTTTAAAATTGCACTTGATTCTAATCAATAAAAATGGGAAGTTTTAATATGTGGGACTTGCGTCTTGAAACAACCTCCAGATTTTAGAGAAGTCGGTCTCTTCTTTATATCAAGTGTGGGGGGAAAAAGGATAGGAATTTAAATAGAAATACAAATGCAAGAAATGCAATCTAACTATGGTGATGCGCCTAAGTGTAATTTTTATCCTTAATCCTAAGCACATTGCAACTATATGTAAGATTTAATTACATCAAAGAGAAAACTATGGCATGATTAATGTAATAGACCAAAACAATAGAAATAGAGGCTCGTAGTTTTTAGACTACCTTTGTAATGATAAAGGAAACATCAACAAAGGCACATAACTCTCTCTTCTCATTAATTTTCATTCATATAAGAGGCACATAAACATGCATAGTCACATAAACTTTATAACTTAAGAAAATAGAACAAAGGCAAATGATGTTCTTAATCACAACTCTAGCAAGTCTAATGCTTTCTCAGAAAATTCTCTCCCTTTTTTTGATCTTGATGATGATGCCCCTCTGGTGATCCCTACACTCCTCTTAATATCCTCGGATGTCTCATTCCATCACCCCCTTTCTCACATGATTCTACTCTACCTTTTCTCAAAGGGCACAAATAGATGGCACTTTAAATGTTTTCTAGCCCCAAAAATCTACCCGATGAACTATTCCATATACTAGAATTAACTCTAGCTGAGTTTCCCTCTAGATTGATCATGTGTTCCAAAATTTATGACCCAAACTAAACTCTAACTGAGTTGGAAGTTTCTATATAGGACCCTCTATTTTGTTGAAATAGAAGAGGACACTTAGTCAATTCCCTAAAAATCTTTTTATTTCTTAGGAGATACCAGAGGACAAAACTTGGCACCTTCTGCCTGATTTATCAAAGACATGTGGCACTTTCCACTTTCCCTATATCCTACTCAAGAATGCTCCACCATTGACACCTGTTGCAATCCACTTCTTTGATACTTAGCTATTTCAACAAAATAAGACTCACTGCATTCTTTTCCTGAGCAACTCTTAAAAGGGGGAAGGATGTACGTGGGAATCTCTGTTTGATCTTTAGCTATGCTCATAGAAATATTTGGGACACATCTTAGACTCTTATGGGTGGTGACACTTGGTGGCTTCTATATTCCTTTGAAATAAAACCTAGGACCCACCACAATCTTTATTCAGTAATGAAACTTGAAGATGATCTCTCAGATGTTGACACATAGAGGCTTCCACAGCTTCTGGGAAAATACGTGGCATCTTCTACTACTCTTGCTAAGGGTATGTAGTGGCTTTTGTGGCTTCTAGGAATGGAGTAGAAAGGGCTCAAGAAGTGACATTTGGCAATCTCTGCTTGTCTTTAGCACTTAAACAAAATGAAACAATGCCTTACCATTCTCCAAAAGGGGCTTGACCCCTTTGGTTTTTGGGACACTCCTTTGAACTACTTGTTCAATCAAAATTGGTTTAAGAATTCAATGGTTTAATGGTTCAATGTTGTGTACCATTTACACATAACTTGAGATCTTGAACCAAAATATTAAATAGAGGCATTGACCCACCCTATTAAACCAAGGCATTAAACTGACTGTCTCTTAGATGCTGACACATGGTGAATTTCACATTCTTCTAAAAAGTAGTCCAGAGCCTTCTGTGATTGCAACTTGGCACTTTTTGCTTGATCTTGATACTTAGCTTGTTGAAACCTTTTGTCAAAAAAATATTTGAAATGCGGGTGCCAAAAAGGAACTTAGATGTTGACACGTGGTGCATTCCACTAAGTTGTCATTAGATACATGGCACATTCCATGGCCCTCTTGAAAGTTATGAAAGGTGCCTCAGATGATGCCACTTGGCTAGTTCTGTATCTTAGAAAGTGACACTTGGAAGCTTTCACTCGAATTCAACACTTGGGAAAAAATGGTACAAAAGAATCAAAAAGGGAAAACGAACCCATGTTTAGATGACACCACTTGGTAGCTTCTACTACTCTTCGACACTTAGATGGAAAATGAATTAATCTTATGCTCTATTTCAAAATTCTACCAACATGACCAAGGTATGCAGGAACAAAATTTGTAGTGCGTAATCAAAAATTAGAATGCAAAATAGAGTAAAATTTTTACTCTACAATTACTGGTGACCTCGAGGGCTTTTGAGCTTGCTCAAAAAGAAACACAACTCCTGCTCTGTCAAAATTGCAAAATTCATAGCTTCAAAAATGTTGTCTTGTAGGTGGACCACTCATGGTCAAATAACCCTTGCTTATTCTATAATTCATTGAAGGCTAAATCAAGGTGAATAATATCCTTGTGCAATTTTTTTTGCAAAATCTGAACTATAGCCTTTAACTTGAATTTGAGCTAGGAAATAGGAACTAGAACAACTTCCACTTCTGAGATTGAAGAATCATCCCATAAGTTCTGAAAAACTATTTGGCCAGCAATAATGGTTCAATTTAATCAACCATTAGCACCATGCTATCATCAAGAAATGGAGAAGGAAGGCCCAAACTAACTAGATCTTTGATATGCTGCTTCATCTCATTGATGCCTTATTTCATGATGTCAAGGAGCTCTCTATAACTGTTGGCTATGGAATTGCAACTAAGAACCTCATTGACTCTCTTTGTTATAGTCATTCTGTCAGTGATTCTTGTAGCTACCAATGTCACATCTATTGCATCATAGAGTTTCTACAACAACATTTGAGAGTCTGTTACTCTGTCAAAGACTATAGCTAGAGTGTTTTTCACTGAATCTTCCACCTTCTCACACAATTTCTATGCATTGAGCAAGAAGATGAGAAAAGGCCTAAGCTGGATAATCTCTGAGGAGATTCTTTTCCACATAGATTCATACAGCTCCTTTACCAGTTTTATCACTCTGACACTCTTTGGCCTATTAGCCAACTCTAAGGTCAGTTGTGCCACTCTCTGTTGCTCTACTTGGAACTGGGCTTGAAAAGCCATAGTATTGTTTTGTTCACCCAACAACTTCTATTATAATTAACTTATAGCTGATGTTCTTTGTATTTTCCTTGCAACGCTATTTTCTCCCTCCTAAGGGTCATCACTGTATCCTTTGCATGTGTTAGCTCTACCTTTAAGGAATCATTCTAGGCCTGGACTGCCTGGTGAGTCTGAAGGGAAATAGTATCTTGCAACTATTTATTTATACTTACTATTTCATTATCTTTATTGTTGATTTCTTCAGTCAAACTATTGCAGTTTGCCTTTTCCTTGGCCAAATCGGCCTCTATCTTCTGTAGCCTTCTTAACATTTTCAAGTAGTCTTTTGTGACTATAGAAGTGGATTAAATTAACAACTCAACTCTATCTTGGGGCCTAAAAAGGGGAATATTGATTCCACAACATCCATTGAGTAATCCTCAAGCTACATCTACTCAGCTAGCTTGATAGCATTTGGTGATAAATGGGTCACCATCAATTGTTGCTGAATTGGGTCAAATTATGACTGCAGATGAGGTGTAGCTAGTGCCTTATTTTTTTCTTCTTTTTCTCTCTTTGGGATTCCCTTGCCATCTGCATAGCATCTTCTTGGGTCAAGAAGGTAGAAGGGGAGGCAATGTGTCCACCTAAAAAAGGATGTCCCTATGGTAGACTGTATTGAATAGCCAATTGTTGGCTATGGGCAATCTAAGGAGAAATTTTTTTGGGAACAAAGGGAGAGAAATGGGGTAACATTAAAAATTGAGGAGGCATAGATGGGGTGAAGTGAGAAATGGAAATGGCAGAAGTGTTAGGGGATGTTATGGGAGGAGACATAGGCTGAGAAGGAGAAGAAGGGATGATACTTACCTGAGGGGCAATTACAACATTTTGTAATTGACATTATTGGGTGTCCATCTCATCTTCCATAGCCAACTGAAATTGCACCCTCCTTCATTTTTTAGGTGTTTCCTCTTCTAGTTGTGCTTTCAGACCTTCCACATCAACTACTATCATCAGTGATGCTTGTGGAGAACTGAGAACTTTAATGACTTTTGATGATGGGGAAGCTTTTGGTGGAAAATGAACCACACTCTTTTGTTTCTTTGAGATGTTGAGAGGTTGAGGCTGATCAACCATAGTTGTTGTAGTTGTAGTTTGTCTAAGGCTTGCAGCTGTTGGCTTGGCCCAACTTCCTACTCTATACCCTATGTTGGCAAATCAGTCATCTCTGGGCTAGATGTAGGGGAGAGATGGCACTCATCCCATAATTCTTCCCACCTCTCATCTGTGTCTACATTCCCAAAAGAATGGGTGGTTTGAGATATCTCCTGCCTATATTTCTAATAGGCTTCTATCTTTTTTGCATCCCAATCTTTATTCTTCAATGCTCTTCTCAAGCCAGAAGTCATTCTAACTTTGGGATCATAATCCCTCTACTTAACGTAGAAAGTCTCTCATGGTCTATTTTGTAGAGGGGGCAAATTTGATAATTCAACATAAACATTAGGAGCGTCTTCTATAGGGTTTCTCTGGGTCTCCCAAAAAGGGCAGCCCTCATGTACAATCCTGGTTACAATCCTATTAGTCCTTATCTAAGAAGTTATGTAACCAGTCAAGTCATATACCCATTTTTCTTCAACTAACAGGAACCCCAAGAAGGCTAGCTTTAGAAGCAGCAAGACTTCAGCATCCATGGATTCTAAAATTATGTTGCCTGCCATCCACGGGAGGTCAAACATCTTCCTCTTCCATTTCCCAAAACCATAATCATTGTCTACCACTCACACTTGCCTAGTGACTTCTAAAAATGCTAACCTAAGAGTTAGAACCTTTGATAGCAACATTGGTTCCCCACAAAAACCATGAACTCTTAAAATCGTATGGTGGGATCCAAAGTAGAAGTCACACAAAATTAGCCAACTGGCTAGGAGGTTTGAAATACTAGGAAATAATCTATTCATGATTGGTTCGAGGCTGAGGTGGCATAGAGTAGGGGTAATAAGTAGTTCACAAAAATCATATGGGTCATTGATCCTTGACAAAACATGTGTCCATGTAGACAGGAATGGTCCTTTGGGGGTCAAAACTTGGGTCATACATGTCCAGATGCATATGTTGGGAGAAGAGGTTAGTGTTCTGGTATGGCATGAGGTGAAACAAATAAGAAGAGTACTTGAACACTCCTTTTGATTTGAACTAGGCCAGTTGTTCCACCATTGAAAAAGCAATCAGCTCTAAAAAGTCGAGTCGATATTCCTAGGTCTTGTCGACGATCTTCAATCTAAAGAGGATGGCCATTTTCTCTATGTAAACTACCATATCATCTTTCATGCTGAAGATGACAACCATCATGGATAGTGCATCTTGGCTGGCTTGTGTGAATTGGCCCCTTGCTATAAGGAGCGTGGGCACAGTAGTGTTTTCATCACCCATTTGTAATTTAGTTCTTAATAACCTTAACTAAGTATTGACATTAGCCCACATCCTTTGCATCTTAGCAATAGTGGGAAACATTATTGTACTGTTATGGTGTAGGTCTAACATGTCTTTGATGGCCTGTGGCATGATTTACACCATAAAATGACCCTACTGAATGGTGCATGAGGGTGCATGGAGCCAGTCTACACATAATTCAACCAAGTCAGGGCATGGATGCACAGCTAGGACAAGGAACTATGTCAGTTGTGAGGTTCACATCCTCATGCCAAACATCTCATATTGCCCTGCTCTAGCTCTCTGAAGGCACCTTTTATGTGCCCCTTCTTTGAGGTTTTTCCTGCTAGCTCTTTGCAAGATTGGGTCCATAATTCCATCCACATAATCCTTTACTTTTGCTAGGTCACTAGCCTGACCAACCTCTAGGATTTTGGTCCTTGGATAGGCTTTCAACAGTGGCATGATAGCTGAAGCATATGACTTACTGGCTAGAAACCTATCAAGGTATTTGTAAATCCTAGCTCCTTGTTATGAAGATGATGTTCCTTCCATGTCTATGTCCCTTGTGTGATAACTAGTATGAACCCCTTACAGTCAAAACACTCTCGCTAAAGCAACTATACTGGGCACTAAAAAAATTCACAAGTAACAGGATATTTTCTCACAAAATGCAAGAATGCTTAAGAGTTTGTAAACTTTAACTCTTACTAATGGTATTTATGGACTTATCAAGTCTTGAAAGGCATTAAATTCATGCAATTGTTAGTGAATCCTACTCAACCCTCCTATGACAGTGGGGTAGACACGTTATGTAAGTGGTCGCACAAGGTACCTCAGAGATTTCTTAAAGATTGGGAAACATTCAATGCTTTGAGAATTTGAAGATCTTTTATTATTTGAAAACTTCTTGAGATATCGACTCTATGTTTAAAACACTTATTTAAATGAAAAGAGGGAAAATAACAATGGAAAAAAAACAATACAAGAAGGGGAAACTTATCTAACTATAATACATTAAAAACCCAAGCTAATTTAAATGCTTCAAATAGATTCCATTTACAAGAATCTCCTCAGGTTCTCCTTCCATCAATTCTAGCTCAAATGAATTCTTCTACTTGCACATGTGAATTTGATACAGGCCAGTCCATAATGCTTCAAATTTAGTATGTTGACCTGGCTTTGCAGCTCTCGCATCCCATTTCAAAACAATCGAGCCTACCTCAAAATGAGGATTCAAAGTCCTTTTATCAAAACAATTCTTAACCATTCCTTGATTCTTGATTAATAAATCATGGGTTGTATCCCTCTTCTCCTGAACTTCTAAAAGCTTTGCAAGCCTAACCTACATGGGGCCATTTTCCTCAATTTTAATTTGTTTGATCAACTAGAGAGCAGGGATCTCCAAACTTAGGGGAATTACAACTGACTTTCCATATACCAACTCATATGGGGACATCTTGATCACCTACTTAGACATGATTCTATCAGCCCATAGTGCTAGATTAAGCACTTTATGCGACTCTTTATGATGATTAGCCCCTACTCTTTTGATAAGCCTTATCAAGTTCTTGTTGGTTGATTCTGCTAGACCATTACCTTGAGGGTAATAGTTAGATGAACTTTTCAGATATATTCCATGTTTCAAGTAAAATTCAAATACTTTAGATCCCAAGAATGCTTTACAATTATCTAAAATTATGGTGTGAGGAGACCCAAAGTGAGTAGTGATACTCCCTAAAAAATCTAGGATCACATTCTCTATTGCTTCCTTAAGTAAGACTGCCTCAGTCCATCTGGTGAAATAGTCTATGGCAATTAATATCCATTTGTGACCCATATTGGACACTAGATTTATCATTCCAATGAAGTCAAGACCCCATTGAGAAAAAGGTTCATCCACAATTATAGGACTAAGGGGCATGGCAGCATTCCTCCTCATCTCCATATAATATTGGCAAGATTGACTTTTCTTAACCAACTGATAACAATCTGCAAATAAAGTAGGCCAAAAATATCCTAACTCACTTATCTTTATGGCTATGGTCCTTACAAAAAAATGCCCTCCTAATATTCCATGATGCATTTCATGTAGTATTCTCTTAGCCTCAACATGTTCTACACATCTTAACAATTTTCCATCTGAATTTCTTCTAAAAAGCACTTGTTCAATTAAAACAAAATGAACTCCCTGCAACCTATAATATCTCCTCTTATTTTGAGGGAGTTCTCTCAAATAAATCCCATTTTTCATAAAATGAATCCTGCTTGTGACCCAAAATTCTTGATCAACCTCTTGTATCTTTAACACCGTCTCTATGTCTCTTTCTGAATTTGCCTCCTCAGGTAACATCTTTTCAAGCTCTTGGGTCATATATTGGCACAAACCCCTACCTCTGACTAACTTGGTGGGTCTGACCTGTACATCATATTCGAAGATCTTAGTGATCCAGTTGGCTCTTTTCTCAGTGATTTCTCCCTCCATGATGTATTCTTTGACACTTGGGTGAGCTACCAGTATCAAGATTTTGCTCGTTGATACCATAGGCCTGAATTTCTTGAGGGCTTTTACCATGGCATATGCTTGTCTCTCTATAAAGTTGTACCTAGTTTCATAATCTCTAAGAGTTCTTGAGAAAAAGGCTGTTGGGTGTTCTCCCTCTAGCCTATCATCCTTTTGTGTCAAGATAACAACAATATTTAACTCCCCTCCATAGACATACATCACAAAAGGTTTAGAAAAATCTGGGTTTTTAAGCACTGGGGCTATTGAGATAGCCTTCTTGACCTCTTCAAAGGCTTGCCTTCCTTTTGTATTCCATTTAAAAATCAGGTCTTTCTTTAGCAAGAGTGTCACTAGTCTTACCAAGCCTACAAAATCATATATGAACCTGCTGACAAAATTAATCTTCCCTAAAAAGGACTAAATTGCCTTTTTATTCACTGGAAGAGGTAGGTTCATTATAGCTACATTTCTCTCAAGATCTATGGAAATTCCTTCTTTAGATACTAAATGTCTCAACAATTCACCCTGAGGTACAACAAAGATGCATTTCTTGGGATTTAGTGATATCCCAAAATCCTGACATTTTTTGAAGATAGATTCTAAATGATCAAAATGATCATCAATTGTTTTTGAAAAAATAGTGAGGTTATCCAAATAGACTAGGATGATCCTATTTATAAGTTCCCCAAAGGCTACATCCATAGCTCTTTGAAAGGTGGCTCCTACATTTGACAGACCAAATGGCATCTTAGCATATGCAAATGTTCCCCATTTGGTAGTAAAAGTAGTTTTGTACTGATCTTCATCAGCCAACCAAATCTGATTGTATCCAAAGAAACCATCTAGTAAATAAAACCTCTCTGATCCAACCATAGTTTGTAGAATTTGTTCTATGGAGGGCAAGGGATAGTGATCTTTTAGAGATGCTCTATTTAGATCTCTAAAATATACACACAATCTTACATCTCCATTCTTTTTCCTAACTGGCACTAGATTTGATACCCAGGTTGAGTGCTTGATTGAAAATATTATTTTGGAATCTAAAAGTTTCTATAACTCATCTACCATTAGAGGCTCAATCCTTGGATTTACTGGCCTTTATTTCTGTCTGATGGGCTTAGACCCTTCAGTTAGTTCTATCATGTGCTGAATAATGTCTCTATTGTATCCATGAAGGTCTTCATAGCTCCAAGCTATGACTTTGTCATATCTCTGGCATAATTCAATTAGTCTTTCCTTCTCTTGTTGAGATGCAAAATTTCAAACTTTTAGCCTTTTCTCGTCACTCCCCTCTATTTTAGAATAGTCTGCTTTATCTACTTGGAACCTTTTCTTTTAAAGTCTTACATCCTCTAGGTCAAACAAGTTTTCTAAGGTGATCAAGCCCTTAGGGAGCTTATTAGTCCTTAATTGTATAATTTGATCACCATATGCCTCTTCAATTTTGGTTTGCAACTGATTAGCAAACTCATATGATTGTTGTAAGAATGAGACTACCTGAGCATCATTTTGAAATACTTACCAATTCTCATCATTGTTTGGAATGGTCGGCCTCACTATAACTTTTATTGACTCATTGTTAATCAATAGGCCAATTTCTAGGTTAAACTGTGAGCCAAGATGGGAAATCCTATCAGCTTCAGAGTTTTGACTTATAGGGGCTATCTCAATATTGAAAGCTTTAAAATCTTCTATCA
This sequence comes from Torreya grandis, assembly GCA_037957365.1. Taxonomy (NCBI): domain Eukaryota; kingdom Viridiplantae; phylum Streptophyta; class Pinopsida; order Cupressales; family Taxaceae; genus Torreya; species Torreya grandis. The sequence continues at coordinate 361,621 of JARHVA010007902.1, read as the reverse complement.
AATCCCAAATCCTATGTCTATAGGATTTCACTCTCACATTTTTGACTGCTTCCTTTTCTCTAATTTGCTTCACTACTAATTCTAAATCTCCTTTTACTACTAGGTTATTTATTCCCTTTTTCTTAGCTAACAGGAGCCCATGTACTAAAGATTCATACTCAGCATCATTATTAGTGCAAGCAAATTGGAATCGAATAACCCTTAAAATTTTATCACCATTTGGAGCAGTAAGACAAATTCCTAATCTAGCACCATGTTTACTTCTAGCCCCATCAAAATTCAAGGTCCAGATCTCTAAATCTTGAGTAGTGGGTGCCTGTAACCTTACAACATCTGGGATTGACTAGTCCTCATCAAAAATGACATATGTGCCCAGTTCAGTAGAGTCATAGTTCCCATATGCGTTGTTATGCATCATAGCCAACAACTGGCTATTTTCTTCTTCTTGATCATGCTCATTCCAGTCGCCTAGCTCCTCAACAAAAACCCTTTCTTCCTTATTTAACATAGCATGATCTACCTTTAATGTTTTTGTTGGTTCATTGGTGATATGGTCTTTTGATAGTGGTTCAGATAAAATTTTCATCTTCAAACCATATCTGGTTCTCAGGATGAGGTGAGACCAGTCAAGAGACATATATCCTCCTATTTTTATTGTAAAGTCTCTAGATAAACATAAACCCAAAATAGGAGGTATATCTATGACAACTACATCTTGGTTGACAATTATATTGGGACAAGTATATAGCTGTAATGGGAGTTGTTTAATTCTCCCTATGGTTTGTACTATTTTGCCATGTAGCTACATAACTCCTTTTATAAGGGGTTCATATTTTATTTTCAAAGCATCAGCTATTTGCTTTGGCATCACTATAGTACTAGCTCTCGAATCTATCAATGCATTATGTAAGAGTTTCTTTCTAACTATCAGAGTCAAATAAAAAGGCTCTGGTTTGGATTTACTTGTGATGAATCATTAACAAAGGCTATTATCTGATGAGGAACTGTATCTTTGATCTTTTCCTTTCCAGTAGGTCCTTCTTTGGTAATAGTACCTTTGGGCACTGCTTGGTCTTACAGAGCCTCTTGTAGTAGTGTCTTCTATTCAAGAATAACCAATATATCCCATATTGATACTTGGGCTGGAGTCTTCTTTAATTGATCCACTACATTTATCGGTCCCAAAGACTAATATTTTTGGACATAAGGATATCTCATTTTTTCCTAAATTTGGGTAGGAATCCCTTGATCTTACACTGACTGAGGCACTTCTTGTCTAATAGCAGCATTTCTTTTCCCTTGAGATGGAGGATTATTCATGACTTGACCATTTACAATTTTAGGTTGTTCCACTATTCTCCTCTTTGATCTGGTGTAATAATTTGATTGCACCACTGGTCTTTGGGAGGTAAATGCTTTGTTCAAGAAAACTAATTCTTCATCCTCAATCCATGAGAACAAAGCATGTTCTGGGGCTATTTCTTCCTCTTGTTGTAAGTACATTCCTTGCATTTGAGCCACTAAGACTAAATTCTACATACCAAGAGACTGATAGGCTTGATTGTCACTGTTATTGGCAAATTGACCATCCATTCTTCTTTGTTTTGCCACCCTTTATTATAGATTACCCCTAGGACAATCTCTAGGTGTATAAGCATTATTGCAATGCAAACACCAGGCATTAATATCATCCACATAATTATTTTGCCCTAGAACCATCTCCCTATTTGAGTTGAGAGGAATGGTCTGTGAGGGTGTGGGAATTGCAACTAATTGATTCATTGGCTGATGGTTAGTTTGTCTTGGAGGACCCTAGTATCGATTAGGTTGTGATGAAAATCTATTTCCTTGATAGCCTTGATATGGAGGCTTAGAGTAAGGGTTCTATTGTCTCTTTATATTGATCAGCTCATTGGAAAACATCCTTAGGATATTCTTGATATCATCCATCTTAGATGACTGAGTGGAAGTAGGTTCTTTCACAAATGGTTGAGGGTGAGTGTACATAAACATAGGTGGGCTTACAGATTTAGGAACTTCTTGAGGTAATGGCAAGGAAATTTCTAGGAACATGGGCATGGGAGGCCTTGGAGGTAACTTTCCAGCATCTATTAAATGATTCTCAACTCTGACTACATATTCATAAGCCTCTGGCAAAGTGTGTCCTCCAAGTGACTGAATCATAATAGATATATCCAAATTCAAAGCCTTGAGATAAAAAACTATGGCCATACCTGGTAATGGTCTAGCTATAGCAGGGATTCTATCTTAGGTCTTTTGAAATCTAGTATTGAAGTTAGTCATGTCTTCTTGTGGTCCCCTTTTAATGGTGATTAATTGTTGTAACAAGGAAGACTTATCACCCTTTTCTGTAAATCTTTCAAAGAATAGATCTCCAAGGTGATCCCATGTAGACATGGTATTTGGGGTTAAAGACCGATACCATTCTAAAGCCTTCTCTTTGAAATAAACTTCTAATATTCTTATGGCCACATTTTGTTGTGTGACAACATGTATAGCACAGACATCTGATACATCTTGAAGATGTTCTGCAGGTGTTTTAGAGTCTTGCCCACTAAATTTGGGTAGAGCTTTTAGAGCACTCACTGGGATAGGATCCCAAATGGCTAGTAGTGTTGGGGGGATTAAGGGACTACCAGTGTTCTAGCTTGCATAATTTCTTGGGGGTATAGGGACTCCCATATTTGGTATTAGTACAAACTGGTTAGCTCTTCTTCTTGGACTTTTTACCAAAGGTGGCAAAATAATACTTGGATTTGTAGCAAATTGTGATCTGGTGATTGGTCCATAGCTCTAACTCCTCGTAGCTCTTTGTTTCATATGGTCTTGAAAGAAACTTCAAGACTGGTCCCATCGGGCATGCCAAAAATTTTTGATGTTTAAAATTATGCTTGATTCTAATCAACAATAATGGGATGTTTCAAGATGTGGGACTTGTGTCTTAAAACAACCTCTAGATTTTAGAGAAGCTGATATCTTCTTTATATCAAGTGTGGGGGGAAAAGAGGATAGGAATTTAAATAGAAATGCAAATGCAAGAAATGGAATCTAACTATGGCGATGCACCTAAGTGTAATTTTGATCCTTAATCCTAAACATAGGGAAACTATATGTAAGATTCAATTACATCAAAGAGCAGACTATGGCATGATTAATGTAATAGACAAAAAAATAGAAATAGAGGCTCACAGTTTTTATAATACCTTCGTAATGATATAGGAAACATCAACAAAGGCACAAAACTCTCTCTTCTCATTAATTTTCATTCATATAAGAGGCACAAAAACATGCACAGTTACATAAACTTTACAACTTAAGAAAACAAAACAAAGGCAAATGATGTTCCTAATCACAACTCTAACAAGTCTAATGATTTCTCAAAAAATTCTCTCCCTTTTTTTGATCCTGATGATGATGCCCCTCTAGTGATCCCTACACTCCTCTTTATAGCCTTAGATGTCTCATTCCATCACCCCCTTTCCTGCGTGATTCTACTCTGCCTTTTCTCATAGGGGATAAATAGACAGTGCTTTCAATGTTTGCCAGCCCCAAAAATCTACCTAGTGAACTTTTCCATCTAATGGAATTAACTCTAGCTAAGTTTCCCTCCAAATTGATCATGCATTCCAAAATTTACGGCCCAAACTAAACTCTAACCAAGCTGGAAGTGTTTATACAGGACCCTCTATTCTATTGAAATGGAAGAGGACACTTAGTCAATTCCCTAAAAATATTCTTATTTCTTATGAGATATCAGAGGATGACACTTCGTGCTTTCCACCTAATTTATCAAAGACACATGGCACTTTTTGCTTTCCCTATATCCTACTTAAGAATGCTCTGCCATTGACACCTATCACAATCTACTTCTTTGATACTTAGCTATTTTAACAAAATAAGACTCACTGCATTCTTTGCTCGAGCAACTCTTAAAAGGGGGAAGGATGTACATGGCAATCTTTGCTTGCTCTTTAGCTATGCTCGTATAAATATTTGGGATGCATGTTAGACTCCTATGGGTGATGACACTTGGTGGCTTTTGCAGACCTTTGAAATAAAACCTAGGACCCACCATAATCTTTATTCAGTACTGAAACTCGAAGTTGATCTCTTGGATGTTGACACATGGAGGCTTCCATAGCTTCTGGGAAGATACATGGTGTCTTCTACTGCTCTTGCTAAGGGTATGTGGTGGCTTCCATGGCTTCTGGGAATGGAGTAGAAATCACTCGAGAAGCGACACTTGGCAGTCTCCACTTGTCTTCAGCACTTAAACAAAATGAAATAATGCCTTACTATTCTTCAAAATGGGCTTGACCCCTTTGGTTTTTGGGACACTCCTTTGAACCACCTGTTAAACCAAAATTGGTTCAAGGGTTCAATGGTTCAATGGTTCAACGTTGCACACCATTTACACAAACTAAGATCTTGAACCAAAATATTAAACTGAGGCATTGAACCACCTTATTAAACCAAGGCATTGAACCAACTGTCTCTCAGATGCTGACACGTGATGACTTCGGCATTCTTTTGAAAAATAGTCTAGAGCCTTTCACGATTGCCACTTGGCATTTTTTGCCTGATCTTGATACTTAGCTTGTTGAAACCTTTTGCCAAAAAAATAGATGAAATGCAGGTGCCAAAAAGGAACTTGAATGCCGACATATGGTGAATTCCACTAAGTTGTCATTAGATAAGTGGCACATTCCATGACCCTTTTGAAAGTTATGAAAGGTGCCTTGAATGATGCCACTTGGTTGGTTTCGTATCTCAGAAAGTGACACTTGGTGGCTTCCACTCAAATTCAACACTTGGGCAAAAATGATACAAAATAATCAAAAAGGGAAAAAGAACCCATGTTCGAATGATGCCACTTGGTAGCTTCCGCTGCTCTTCGACACTTAGACAGAAAATGAATCAAATGAATCAAGCCCATGCTCTGTTTCAAAATTCTACCATCATGACCAAGGTATGCGGGAACAAAATCTGTAGTGTGCAATTGAAAATCAGAATGCAACGTAGAGTAAAATTTCTACTCTACATATCCCTAAGTCATTCATATGACTCTCCCAACCTCCCTTTTCTTGTTCTAGTTAAGGATAAGAGTTCTTATTACACCACAAGTTAAGTGTGTGGCCTAGTGGATGTAACCTTTCTTTTGGTTACCCTTTTTAGATTTATAGATAATTTTTTGATCCACATTTTGACCTTAGGTTCCTCAATAATAATGATTCTTGTTTTATGATCCTATGTTAAATAAATGCTCTCCATCTAATTTTACCCTAATTATGACATGGTGGTAGAAACAAACTGGGATGGTGAAGAAGGTGAAGTGTGATATGGGGGCTTGGGATTAGGTGTAGAAGGGTTAACAAACACAAATTTAATACATCAGACTGACCAAGTAATGGTGAGTGAAGAGGGATGAGTTGGAATATCATGAATAATCAAAACTAAAGGATGATGGGAAAATTATCCAAAAGAGGATTAATCTAAGGTGAAGTTACTAAAACTTGAATGATTAGAGGAGGGACTTGTTCCTTACGTGGATGGTGTTGTGAAGGGTAGGAGACCATTCATAAGCATGAATTTTAAATATTAGGAACTTGAGATTGAGTCCATCACTAATATTAGGGTTTGTGCACTAATGGGATTTCAAGTAACAATGCTTAGTGAATTGATTATTTTAGTGTTTAAAATAGTTTCAATCGTTTCTTTTAAAATTTAGATTGGTGGTGATGAAGTGGAAACATTGACAAGGGTGGTAGTGATAAAATCCTAAATGGTGGGACCATCTCATGTGGTTTATATAGTGTAAATACATGGGACTTAACTAGTGGGTAATATTGAAGTGGAACCCACCTGAGATGAAGTGCCAAGGTGAAACAAATCTAGGAATATAGGGGACTATATTAAGATTGATGAGAAATAACTAAATGGAAACTATATACACATAATATTTGTAAACTTTTTTATTTATTGATGATTTATATCTTATAACTTGTTAAATTTTAATCTCTCTAAGTGCACGCCTAAAAGGGTGCACTAGGAAAGGGTTGGGAAGACCATTGGTTCTTTAGAAGATTATTTTTTATATATCCTACCTTTATCAACTACATTTCACATTAGACATAATACCCAAAGTAATCTTCCTCATAATATCCCATAAATAAACCAAGACCTATCTTTTCTAAGTATATCAACCGAGGTTGATGTAGTCTATTTTAGTTCTCACCAAAAATTAAACTAGGTTGGCCAGGGTTGATGGAATCCAAAATTAATTGTGTATTCTTCATAATTAAGTCAATACAGACTGACCTAGTTTGAGGGTAAATGGAAAATTTTAAAAATGTATCAAGGTAGGTCGATATTGTTAGTATAAATTCAAAAATGGGTTAGGATAATTTTTAACTATAAATACAAGTATTATTTCAATCCAATAGAGATGAACATTCATATTTTAATTATACTTAAGTCTACATTTGGAAAAATCATTGCTTAGATTTTGCCTTAGAGGAAAATAACTTATCTTGTGGAGTCTTGGATGCAATTAGAAGAAGTATTTTATCTTAGATCTGATTTCAAACATTGTGATCCTTAAAACCATAAAAATATCTTGCAAATCACCATTAGCCAAGAGGGAAACTAAGGTTTGGCATGTTATATTGAAGGTAAGTGTTTCTTGTAGACACTTTGTTTTAACCACTTTTATATCTAAATTGTAATTAAAATGGATTTCTGAAATCACACACAAAATTCATTGTAAATCATAAAATAATTCAATCTACCTATACAAATAACAATTTAATCTGAATTTACAATAAAACATTCCTAATTGGGGTAATTCACCATAACATCAAAAAAAATTACCAAGTCCATCCCAAATGAACCTAACCATTTTCAAATGTTATTATAGGGTAATTAAATGATTATTTAATTGGATAAATGACAATGAAAATACACCATTATTATAATTATTAATTAATCACCATGATTAATTAGCTGAAGTATTCTTTTAAGTCAAAATTCCATGGATTTTTGGAAACTTCTATTTTCCTAAAAATAAAATTGAAATATTACCTCACATTAGTGAAATCATTTATAAAGTCAATGAAATAGAGAGTGTAATTTTAGAGTGGGAAATAATCAAGGATTGGTCTGGATAATATTGAATGCATGAAGAAAACTTGTATGGAGTGTTGATAAGTGTTATCATTGATGTCAAGGTTGATGTCATTTGATGTCAACGTGAATCTAGTGAAGATGCATGGTGAGTGGTCTATGAGATATGAAACATGTGAAAAGAGAGAATTTAAATTAAATTTAATGTATCTATATTTAGAGATAATTTCAAGTGAACCTATTTATTTTTCTAAGGTTTATGCCAAGATTTAGGGCATTAAGGTCGAGTGCTTAAGTAGACTAAGCCTAGCCATGTCATAAAGAGGCATGTGCATAATGAGAATTTATATGAATTTTTAGAGGTATGAAATTTATTTATAAGAATTTAACTCATGTGACCAAGTTATATAAGCATCAATTATTGTTTCAAGTTTAATTGTTAATATTCAAGTGATTGAGAAGCTTAGTCATGACATTGGTCATTGCATGAAGAGACCTAGTGAGAAGGTTTGAGCACGGTGACCTAGTGAGATGGATGTACAGAGGCATAATATAATATATAAATTTTATTGATCATTAATATGAGGCATTTGAGGACTCAAGGGAGTTTAAAGGTGAACCTACATGGGTGAGACCTTAAGTTTAAGTCTATAACTAAACTAGTTCTAGACCCTCCCTGACCTAATAAGGTGTCATGAGGTGTTGTCAAGATCTATGAAGTATGTAAATCAATGTTTTATCATTATATAGGTTTTTTGGGTATGTGAGTAAGGAGTATAACACATGAAAATAGGTTTTAATGTTAGTTTCAAGGCCTAATGTGACTTATAGGTTAAGGTCTAAGCAATGAAAGAGAGAGAGATGATGACAAAATAAGGTATAAGATTATTTTTACAAGACAATAATGAGAATTTGAGAATTTTAAGTAGTGTGATATATTATCATATGTGTATTTACCAATTTTTAGGTCATGGTTTTTAAAAAAAGGCTTGAATTTTTTTTTGAGGTATCCCGAGTGCACAGAATGAAGGGTTCTCAACCTGAGAAGAACTTTCAAGTGTTCACTAGCACATGTAACATCTTCATGAGAACATATGATATTCATGGTATATTTGAAGCTCCTATCTCAAATTTATAATCATTATTTTTTGGAATGATGGGCTAAGCTTTATGAATGATTGTTAAGATTGGAAGATGGTTTAAACCCTCAAAGAACACTAATAGTGACCCAATATGACATAAGTTGCTTTAAAGTGATCAGAATGGATTGGTATGGATAGTTAAGTGATTGGAAGTTGTTTTCAACTCTCTCAAGAAATTCTAGGTGTGATTTTTCTATAAGGTGAGTCAGTGGACCCTATAAGAAAGGCCTTGTTTCTTAGAGATTTGTTTTAGTAGTCAAAGTTGATAAATGGATGAAGGAAAAAGATTGAGACCTATATTTTATTTCCATGGTGGTTTCTTATGAGGATTTATCCTTCAATTATGATAAATTGATCATACAATTTTACCTATTACTAATAGGCCTAATCGTGCAAATAGTGAGAAACCTAAGCAAAAGTGAGAAGTTGATTAGGGATGTGTTATCATAGATTAGGGATGAATACAAGTGCATGAATGAGATGTTAAATAATTTTAATATATGTTATTATTGGATATAAATTTTTTATTTTAGTGAATATGATGTAAATCTTTCTCATAACTTGACATGTCTAGTATAGATGAGATAATGAAGGTGTAGGGTTATGGGTTTGGTTTTCAAAACCAATATTACAATTTGACCATGTTATATTTGTATCTTAGAATTGTATAATTATGTCATAATATCATCCAAATTAATTATAAGTCTTTTAAATTTTTCATACATGTGTTGAAGGTCATCTTCAACATGACTGTGCTCCAATTCAAACTAACATTTCTAGGTAAGCAAGTTACAATGATGAATTTGAGGTTTTATGTTTTGAGATGTTGAATCTAATGTAAATGATTTTAATATTTGTGACATGTATGTCCCATCCATTTTTTTATAATTTTTGGTACATGATATTTTTATTTTGGACATGTATGTTCTATCCATATTGTTGAATCTAAAATGGCTTGTTTAGTAGAGTAAGGTTTGTGAGAGAGAAAGTCAACAAATTGGTTTACAAGACCAATAAGTGACATTAGAGATTATGATATTTTTATGTAAGTTTTTTATTATTATTTTAATTATAATATTAATTCATTTAAATTCCTTGAGTGTGTTCTTTTAGGTGTAAAAATTTCAAATTTCCATGATTGTGTTATGAGACTAGTTGGTAGTTCTGAGTGAGTTATCTGTAGAGAAGATTTTGAGTCCTTCTACCATGAGTTTTGAAGTATAAATAACATGATTATGACCCTAAGGTTAGGTATATTTTTTATGTGTGATTTTTTTCCATTTTTGTTTTGAATTTTTTTTTTATGGTTCAATTATGCAAAATAGTCTTTCTGGGTATGCACAAGCCTAATTATGAATAGTGTTAAATGTTTGCTTCAAGTAGTGGTTAAAGATAATTATGTTATGAATACTATAACAGTTTATCATGGGTATGTATAAGTGGAATATGATATTTTCATACCATGTGAATTTTTGAAATTTCTCTAAGAAAGATAAAGTGTAACGTGTCCTAAATAGACCTAATAAGATTAGGTCTCCATGAGACTTAAAGGTGAGATAAGGCCTAATTGAGATAGGCCAGGCCTAAAAAAACTTAAAGAAAATTTTATCCATGTCTATTAAATTTCCTAAGATCCATCTCATGGCTTACATAAGAGTGTAAAGGTGTTTGGCTGATCAAGAGGGATATGAACAAGAGACTTGTATAAATACAAGGCAATTTTAGGCCTATTTGTGTGAGTAGAGAGCAAGCGAATAGAATAACATATTTAAAAGTATAATAATATATTTTACACCAACATAATTTTATATAGGACATATTATTAATATTTTACTAAGGTTATGTACATGGAAATCAAGGTCATATGACTTAATAAAATCAAGAAGAGGATAAAGTGAGCGAAGAAGCCTAAAAGGTAGTTTGAGAGGGATAAAAGAGTGAGAAGAGAAGAAGAAGGAAATCATCATATATAGTGTGAGAAATAAATTATTATAAACTGATAAATTTTTTAAGGTGGTTGATTTTATGTTGATTCATCTAGGGGGTTGGTACCTCCTTGCAAGTGGGTGGTTACTAAATCCTAACTGAGTTGGTGCTTATCTAGTTGGGGTTGGTGTTTCATGTGAATTTGGTGATTAAATGAAATTGGTGTTTATATTATAGTAATATAGTCCATTCATATATATCAATTGGTTTTGTTCCCCTTTAGGGTTTCTCACATATGTGATGTGTTTTTGTGTTTCATGCTCTTGTGGATTGGTGTTTATACTTACTAAATATTTATGCTTATTTGATTAGTTCATTATTGATTAAAGTGAAGTTGATAAGTAAGTTTTTGAATATTTATTAAAACCCCCAAATATTATTAATTTTAATTCCAATAATTGGTATCAAATCCTATTCCTTTGAAGCAGATCTAAAAGCTTAAAAAGGATCCAAAAAATAAGGATGGCTGGTTATTAAACTCAAGGCAGTTTCTATACCATGAAGTATCTGTTATTAAGTGGATGTAACTATGATTTATGAAATATCAAGATGAATATATATTTTATGTATCAATGTCATTATATTTGGTAGTTATTTATAGATATCTATATTAATTTTCTTATTCCACCAATTGATGCATCAGGTAATAAGGCTAGTGAAAATAACTTCAAGGAAACGAATGTCATTATTTGTGGCCTATCAAAGGCAAAGCTTGTGAAGGTGTTGCACTAGGTATCAGCCAAAGATATATGGGATAAATTTAATACCATCTATGAAGGAGACATCAAGGTGGATATGGACAAGTTATAGACCCATCGAAGATAGTTTAAAAGTTTGAAGATGGATGAAAATGAAACAATTACATCCTACATGTTGAAGGTTAATGAAGTTATCAATATCATGAGAGGATTAGGAGAAATGAAAGTGTTTAGATTTTTTCCAAAGGTATTGAGATCAATAAATCATAATTTTTATTCTAAGGTATATATACTAGAAGAGATGCATGATTTGGATAAACTAGAGATGGATGGGCTTTGTGGCATCTTGACTACCTACGAGATGAGAATAAATGAAGGAAAGTCTCCCAAGAATGAAGAAACATTTAAAGTTTTTAAGAAGTCAAAATACAATAAGTTTAAGGATTAATAATGATAAAATGTTGATGATGATCAATTTATAGTCAGATTTGTAAGAAAATTTAGGTTTGGCTTAGGTAAGTACAAGGGCAAGATACCCTTCAAATGTTTCAATTGTGGTAAGATTGGTCACTTTGAATATAAGTTTCCTAACAAGGGTAAGATTGAGCATGATGAAGAACATGATGAACATCATGTAGATGAAAATAAGATCTACAAATTGACAAGAATAAGAGATATTTAGGAAGTATAATGATAGGAATGGATCATTCAAAAATAAGAAAATTTTCTATACCAAAGAAGATAACTCATCTGATGTAAGTGACTCAAGTACATATGATAGTGATGATGGAAGTAATGAACCTAAAAAATATAATAATGAAACTTTATTCATGGCCATAAAATTAGACAATGAGGGTTGCTCAAATGGGAAAGGCCTTATGGTTGATGTAAAATCAAATGAATAAGCTAAAGTGAACCTTGAGGAAAAATTGCTAAGTGCCCTAGAAGAGTTAAAATTTCAAAGAAGAAAGAATCATAAAATAATATCATTAAGGACCTTGAGGAGGAGATTGGATTATTTAAGGAAAGATTGAGTAACACTTCCAAGGAGTATGATGATATCATGAATCATATTGAAGCATAAATAGATATAGTCAATTCAAACCTAGAGACTAAAGAGGAATAATGCATTAGGTATGAAATTTAAGTGAAATACTTAAAAATTGAGTTGGATCCTATATATATAAAGGTCAAAACCTTTGTGAAGTTTAAAAAAATAACTAAGGTTATAGATGATATCCTAAGTATCTAGAGGTCTACAAGTGATAAGACAGGTCTTGGTTTCAAAGAAAACCAAAAGGAGACATCTCAAAGCAATAAATCCATTGAAGATAAGAAGGTGAACATGAAAATACATATCAAAAAACATAATTCTATGAGGTATTCCAATTCATTAAATGGTTATTATTTTGTATTTAGTTAGTTTGGTCATAGATTAAGAGAGTGTGGAAGATCCTCTAAGAATGAGTACTCATGGGACTATAGAAGGAGTCATAGTTCACATTAGTCAAATAGTATGTATAGGGTGGTTTAGTATAGTTTTCATAATGTAGGACACATTGAAAAATTCTATCCTAATATAGTTATAAGGTTATCAAGTCAAAATAGGAGGTTTTAAGCCCCAATAATGCAATAAATAAGGTACATGAATGTATGTAAACCAAAGATAGTAAAGGTTAGTCATGATTAGTCTACAAGCTCAAATAGAATGATTTATATGGTAGAACATACTTTAGATGAGAAATCAAGTCAAGAATGTCAAATATTAGCTCATATTGGTGATCAAATGATTGATGTAGAGGTCAAGCATATAATGCCAATCGATCCTAAAAGCGTATTGAACGATATTCAATCTTGTGAAAACATGGAGATCTATGAATCTCCTAAAATTGTGTTATTTTAGTTCTCTATGGAAAGAGATGACTCCATTAGGCTTCATAGAGACATTATTCAATTAGCAGAAGCATGGCATATGCTTGATTTGAGTGGGATCTATTTAGGTTGTTGAATAAGCTTGATTTGTGTTAAGAAGTGGTCTTGTACTATGAGTTCATTTGAAGGAGGTATGCATGAATTAAATGGGATCATGTTTCCTTAATGCTTCATATTATTTATGTTTAATGTTTATTGTAGAGGTGTAATTCTAGATGATAGTTGTAGAAGACCTTTGTCATTAATATCAAAAGGGGAGAAATTACAAGAAGGGAGATTGACCAGACTAAGGAAGATGAGATTAATTAGTTTTAAGAATGTTTTTGACATTAACTATAAAGGGGTAATTTTTTTATAATTTTTGTCATTGATGTCAATTTTGATGTAATTTGATGTCAAGGTGTATTTGGTGAAGATGTATGGTGAGTGGTCTGTGAGATATAAACCATGTGACAAGAGAGAATTTGAAGGAAACTAAATGTATCTATATTTAGACATAATTTGAAGGCAACATAATGATTATTTTTATGTTGATGTCAATATTTAGGTCATTAAGGTCAAATACTTAAGTAGCCTAAGCCTAATAACCATGCCAAGAAGAGGCATGTACATGATGAGCATGAAGATGAATGTGCAAAGGTATGATATTTATTGAGAATCATGTAAGGCATGTGATAAATTTGTAGAAGCATAAAGGAGTGTTCCAAGGTTAGTTTTCAAGCATCAAGTGCTTGAGAATCCTAGTCATGACACTGGCATTGTATGAAAAGACCTAGTGTGAGGGTTTAATAATGGTGACCTAGTGATATGGATACATAGAGGCATAAGAGACTTTATAAATTATCTTTATATTTCATATGAGGTATTAGATCACCAAAGAGAGTTTTAAGGTGAGACTATATGGGTGAGACCTTAAGTTTAATTCTATATCTATACTAGTTTTAGACTGTACCTAACATAATGAGGTATCATGATGTGTTTTCAAGGCCTAATAAGGGTTTAAAATAGTGTTTGATCATGAAATAGATTCCTTAGGTATGTGATTAATGTGGAGAACACATTTAATAAATCCTTGAATGTTAGTTTTAAGGCCTAATGTGGCTCGTAGGTCAAGGTATAAGCAAGCAAAGAGAGAGATGGTGGCCAAATGAGTAATGAGATTATAGTTCTAGGATAAGAATTGGAATGTGAGAATTTTTAGTAGTGTGATAGATTATCCCAATTGTTTTTACCAATTTTTAGGTTATGGTTTGTAATAAAGGTCTTGAAAAAGTGTTTTGAGGTATCTCTAGTGTACAAAATGAAGGGTTCTCAACCTGAAAAGAACTTTCAAGTGTTCATTGGAATGTGTAAACTATGCATGATAACTTATGATATTTTTGTTATATGGGGAATGGTCCAAGATAAAATTTCCAAGCATTGGTTTCTAGAATGAGGGGATATGATATATGAATGATCATTAAGATTGGAAGATGGGTTAAACCCTCAAATAACCCTAATAGTGACCTAATATGAAATAAGCTATTTTAAAGTGCTAGAAATGGATTTGTATGGATAGTTGAGTGATTAGAGGTTGTAGTAAAATCTCCCAGTCACCTCTAGGTGTGAATGATTTATCAGGTGAGTGATTGGACCCTATAAGAAAGGCCTTATTTATTATATATTTATTGTAAAGTTAGAGTTGACAAAGTCAAAGTTGATAAATGGATGGAGGATAAAGATTAAGACCTATATTTTATTCCCATGGTGTTTTCTAAGTAGGATATGGCCCTTAGGTTTTATAAACCAATCATGTAAGTTGACCAACTGCTAACATGCCTAATGGTGTGAACAATGAGAAACCCAGGTAGAAGTGAGAAGGTGATTAGGGATGTGTTATCATGGATTAAGGATGAATCCAAATGCATGGAGAATATATTATATAATTTTCATACATGTTATTTTTGGATATAATTTTTGGAGGTCAGTGAATATGATGGAAATGTTTCTCATAAGTTAACATTTCTAGTACAGGTGAGATAGTGAAGGTGTAAGGTTATGAGATTGGTATGCAAGACCAATTTTACCATTTGACCATGTTATATTTGTATCTAAATATTTTATAATTATATCATAAGATCATCCAAATGAATTTTATGACTCTAAAATTTTTCATACAAGTGTTGAACTTCATCTTCACCATGATTGTGCTCTAAGGTAAACTGACAGTTCTGGGTAAGCAAGTTACAATGATGAATTTAAAGATCTATGCTTTGAGATGAAACATCTAATATAAATTATTTTTATATTTGGTAATTTTATTTCCTATCCATTATTTTTATAATGTTTGGTACTTAATGAAATTAGTGAAAATGTTGAAGCCAAAATGGCTTATCTAGTACAGTAAAGTTTGTGAGAGAGAAGGTCAACAAATTGGTCTACACATGCCTAATTTTGAATATTGTTAGTGGTGTGTTTTAAGTGGTGGTTGAAGTTAAAAATTATTATGAAGCATATATGAGCTTATAATGGGTTTATATAAGTGTAATATGATATGTTCCTACCATATGAAGTTTTTTAAAGTGCTCAAAATAAGGCAAAGTGTAACGTGTCCTAAATAGACCTAATAAGATTAAGTCTCCATGGGACCTAAAGATGAGATAATTCATAATTGAGATAGGTAAAACCTAAGGGGACTCAAATAATATTTTATTAATGTCTATGAGATGTCATAAGATCCATATCATGTCTGACCTAAGAGGATAAGGGTGTTTGAATGACTTAGAAGGATATGAACAAGATACTTGTATAAATACTAGGTAATTTTAGGCATATGTGTGTGTGAAGAAAGGAAGAGAATAGAATAAAATGTTTCATAATATAATAAGGTATTTTATACCATAATATGAGTATATAATATATATATATATATATATATGATGAAGAATTCATAGTGGTGTTGTGTATGAAAATCAGGGTCATATGACCTAATCAAGTCAAGAAGATAACTAGTTGAGTGAAGAAGCCTATAAGGTAGTTTGAGAGGAATAAAAGAGAGAGAAGAGATGAATAAGGAGATAATCATATGTTGTATGAGAAAAAAATTATTATAAATTTTTTCAATGTTTCTAGGTGTTTGAGTGTCAATTCAATATGTCCACTCATGTAACATGTTGGGATGTATGGTTGGGAGTGATTCCAATAATGTAGGGGCAAGAGATTGTATGAGAAGAAGCAATCAATCAAAGGGACATCTCAGTCACATTCAAGAAAATGGTATGAGAAATATTGTTTGGTTTTGTTGTCATGAGGTTGGCCATATTGCTAGATTATGTCAAAATAAAGTAAAGAGATATTCAAAGTATGCCAAAGGTTACAAAGCCCTTAAAAGATATGAGAAGAGTAAAATTAAGGTTTGGAGACCTAAAATAGTAATGGTTGATCAGGTTGAGTTCAAGAATGAAAATTAATTACTTGCTATAGTAGATAAAGAATCAGATAAGAAGGATTGTAAAGAATCTCTTGTTACATTTGAGCATGAGCTTTGTCAAGATAAGAAAGTTGCAAAAGTTGAGAAGATGAAAAACATCATAAATGATAAGGTTAGTAGGGCAAAAGGTTAGACATGCTTAAATGGATTCTAAAAGAAAAACACAAGAAGATCAAAGAAGAAATAGAGGAGATGTGGGAATCTCCTGAGATTTATTTCTAGGACCCTTTTGTGTGGGGTGTCTCTTCTAGGCTTCAAAGAGACAATTTTAAGAAAATTGAAGCATGATGGATGCTTTTGGGTCTTGGTTATGTTGCATGACAAGAAGGTGAGTTGGCAAATTAATTTGTATATCTTTTGAGGGAATATATTTTTGAAGATTTTTTTTGCATCAGTATTATGGTTTAAGGCTATTAGAATGATTCTTGCATATGCAGTGTTTTAAAGTGTTTCAAATGATTATGGTCATAAGATATTAGAATGTTGAAAAAGAGCTAATAGTTTTAGAAAGAAGGAAAAGGATACTCATGCAGATTCAATCAAGGAGGATCAGAGTTTCAAAGCTCCATTCATCAGGAAGAAGGTTCAGATATGTTCATGGCAAAAGTAACAACCTGAAGATTCTATGTTGGTGCAAATAGCTTTGCATGTAAGAAATAAAGATTAGCCATGGTTCATTGATAGTGGATGTTCAAGGCATATGACAGGATATAAGAGTAAATAAGATCAATGGTGGCACAGTGAAATTTGAAGATAAAACCACTACCAGGATAGCCAGAAAAGGTATTTTGATTAAGTTTGGATATTAGTAGAGCCAAAGCTAAGAATTTTTTGTAAGCATAATCTATTGAGTATAAGTCAAATATGTGATCAAGAATACACCTTAAAAGTTTCATGTGGAAGGTTTTTAGATTAGAAGGAAATATTCAAATGAGTTGATTACAGATTCTCAAAGGATAGGTAAAGACTTATATGCATTATCAGATATCTTTTCAAAGATTGGCGAGAGGAGTTGGGAGTAATTTATTTTACTTCTTACCATTGATGTTCAGCATCAAGTGAGGGGGTGATAAGTTTTAGCTCTAGGTAGGCCCTTTGACATTGATGTTAAAGGGGGAGAATAACAAGTATAGGTACAAGTGTATAAAATAGGTATAGGGAATAGGTACAAGTTGCTATAGTAAGGTGGAGTTACTGTATGTTTTTAGATGACAGTATGCGTAGGTGACATGGTGTGGCAGTTTCAAGATTGAGGTTGCCATCAATGATAAAGGGGGAGATTGTTGGAAATATTGTCATTGATGTCAAAGGTTTAGCATTATTGGTGATAAAGGCACCATTGCATTTAATATTATTTATCTTGGCTAATATGAGTTAATATTTATTTAATATTAATGAATATATTTTTAGTTGCATATGAGACAAAAGAAGGGCCCATGGAGAAGTTGAAGAGCCATGGGATAAAGACAAAAGAAGGATGGGACAAATTTTCCCATGAAGATTCATCTTGGGGAATACCAAGAGTCACCAAGTGAAGACAAAATAGTAAAGGCACAATTTCTCATGAAGGTACACTTTGAGGAATACGAAGAATCACCAAAGATAAGGACAAAAGTGGGAAGGACGTTTTTGGTCATGAAGGGTCACCACATGACTTTTCAAATGCTTGGATATGAAGGGTCATCCAAGATTGGCACCATTTTCCATGAGGATTGAAAGGTCACAAAGGGGGAAGGCCAAAGGTCATTTGGAAAGCTATAAATAAAGGCTTGAGTAGCTATTTGTAATGTGGAAGTGTGAGGTTGTTTTGATATTGTAATATCTAGCTTAGAAGAGCAATTGTGAGAGATGAATATGATTTGTATTTGTTATATCTAGATTAGAAGAGAAAAGGTGAGAGAGAGGAAGGAGATGTTGTATTGATCTATCATTTGTTGAGATAGCAACATTGAGAGATAGGTGTGTGTTATACACAAAGGGGTTGGTGCTCTTATGGGTTGGTGCTCAAGAATTGTTGCTGGGTTGGTGCTCGGCAAAGGGGTTGGTGCTCTTGTGGGTTGGTGCTCATGAATAGGTGCTGGGTTGGTGCTCGACAAAGGGGTTTGAAGCTCCTATGGGTTGGTGCTCATGAATAATAGCTGAGGTTTGTACTCGACAAATGGGTATGCTGCTCTTGTGGGTTTGTTCTCACAAATATATTTGAGATTGATTCTCCATGGTTTCTCCCACATTGGGTTTCCATGTTATATCTGGTGTCTCTCTCTATCTTGTGTGGTGTTTATTGTTTGATTTTTATTGCATATCTTGAATGTTTAATTAAGTGGAATTTGATAAAGGGAAAGTTTTATAAGATATATGAAATACTTATTCACCTCCCCTCTCAATATATTCCATGCTTAACAATTTCAAAACTTTTGCTTATTCCCCTCCTGAATAGTATCCATGAATAATTCATCTAAATTAATTCCCTGAAATAATTATTCTCAAATATTGAATTGAGAATCACCCTCTAGATGCTATATCTTTAAAGTGATTGGTCATGGAAAAACTATAGAAACTAATAAAATGCTTAATTCTGAAGGTTATTATGAACACTAAATTCATACTTAGTAAAAAGATATAATATTTCCTATTGCGATAAGGAAGTAATGATCCCTACCAACCCAAGACTAATGAATTTGAAAATTGAACATTGCATATTTAATATAGCATAAACTAGTATTCAATGCAAGATCTTGTATAAATGATACACATACATTAGAGTCATCATTTTCATTCAAGATATATTGTAATTTAAGTATCCTCATCTCTTATTAGTAATTGAGATCCCTATTTACTACTTTGAAGATCATATAATGAACATCAACCAAGATAGAACTGAGTCGATCACATTGGTATATAGACATACACAACATGTAGAATGTTAAACAAGATACAAGCTTGAAAGAACAAACATGTATTCTTAATCTAGGTCATCCTAAGGGGTTAATCTTCTTTATAAAATTTCAATTAAGGACACCATATAATTCAAAGACATTGAATTCAACATAGAGGTATTTAAAAGTAAGTATTGAAATTATTCTCAACTATGGGATGTGGTCAATTTAGTGCATATATTTTTAGTAAAATATGAGACAATGCTATCAAAGAGGTTGTTCATACAAGAATTATTGGCATACAAGTGCTAGAGGCTACACTTCAATGTGGTGAAACTAGAAGTATTACCATACATTGACTTACTTAGAGATTTGTTATTTTTAGGTAAAATATCATAAGACACCTACCTCTTACACTCTTGAGGTGACATAGTGGTTGTGTGTATATTTGAGAATGACTTATAAGGGAATCTATCTTTGAGTATCCTAGATGAATATTATGACAAGAATACCTAGGTATGATTTAAGGAGGAAACTTAGATCATAAAGGTGCTCTCATCATGGTTATTTCTAGGCTAGACCATACCCTAGTAAGGAATGAAGCCAAAGGGAGATATTATGATAAAAAAAAATTAGAATGGGGTTGTGGATAGGTATTCCTCTTCTCAACCAATTATATGGGATGCTAAGCATTCATTTTATGAATCTCGATTGGGTGCCCCTATTGTATATGATATTATAACATGATAGGGCTTATGCGCTATAGGGGAAGTGATCAGCCTTAGGTTAAGGGAACAAATTTTACATAAAGACAAACATCCATCCGCCATTAGAGCATTCTTTATGATGTCATATCTAGTTGATGCAATAATTGGGACATCCTATAAGGACCTAGGCAATCTATGGGCTCCATCCATAGATTGTATAAAGAACATAATTTGTGACTATTATCAGTTTATGCACATATATGCTTATCAAAAGTATAGGGTAAGAATTTATGAAGATGTATAACTAAAAGTGTGGCAAGATATTTATGGCTCCTAAATACCTCATATTGGGGAAAATGTTTTGAATAACTTGGTTGGGAAGGGTGACTTTTTACTATACCCCAACTTTATAGTAATTTTGATCTATGGGAACAAGGTTGAGCCCCTATATCTCTCTCAGTACATGCCCAAAAATCTATCTGAGTAGGAAATCACTTTCTAGTTATGGAATAACACATAAAAGGACTTAGCAAGATAAAATAAATCCTTCTTTTTTGGGATCCTAGTTATAATTGGTAGGATTACATACACCATGAGGAAACACATTGGTGATACTACAAATAAGTGGAACCAATATGGTTTTCCTAGGTTACCATAGAGAGATTGGGACCCCCATGGGTGTATTCAAGAGTACATATGTGGGTTAAACATTCCTTACTACCACCAACCATATTTCTATAACTTATTCTTGAATAGACCATTAGACAAAAAGGTTTTAGAATGAGCAAATATTGGTGGTTTATAAGATCTTTTGAAGATGATCCAAGAAGAGCCCAACATCACCAGAGAATTAGATAGTCTTAGATCCCTTTTCAAAGGGTGGTAGCACGAAAAATTCTAGGGTGGGAAATCTAGAGAACAAGAAGCTTCCTCATCTCAAGGACTTCCTTTGAAATTAATACTAAAAAAAGTCAAGGACTCTGGGTCCCAAGAAGTGAGTAAACAAAGAGGAGGAGCTAGAGGAGATCCTATCAGTCTAGACTTTAATGAAGAGGATAGACCTATTGTTATCACCGTCTAGGTTCTTATGACTACCCCTAACATTTTTTATGTTTCATCTATTAGGGTAGCCACATCACAAGTAGCAATATCTTCCCCTCATGAATCTCTTATTTAAGGAAGGACCCCCTTGGTTTACACTAGGAAACCAAGGACTCCTATAGACAACCCCATAAAACAAATATCTATAGGCTTGCCCATTCCACCTTCTAGATCACAACCATAAAGGGATGAAGTAATCATCAAGGACTTGGTAGATGATTCATATGAGGAGACTAAATTGGAAGAATCCAAGGATCTAAGTTTCTATGGGGCTCCCATCAAACTTTAATTTCATGGTACTCAAACCTTTCCTACTTTTTACTTAGCCTCAATTTCTATCATTAATACATTTATTTCTTCTATAGAATTCCCCTCTACCTCATTTATTCATTCTATTAGTCCCTCCACATCTTCCACTACACCCTTTCCCATAGCCATTCCCTCTATGCATATTGGTACTTCTATTGTGAGACTTCACAAGAAGAAGAAGGCATACAAAAGGTATAGACTACCCTAGCTACCCAAAAACTCCATGTATAATCAATATAAATTTCCCTTCCACTCCCCACCTCCACTTTTATAGAGGAAACTATGGTGAGCACAAGAAAGGGGAAGAAGATAAAGTCCCATGTAATTGTAATCCATCCACTTCCTCAATTTGGAGGAGTGGATTAGTAAAAAATAATATGACCTTATTTTCCTAATTTTTTGATCAAAACCATGAAGAGTTAAAAGAAGGATAAAGGGGAGGCTAAGTAGAAAGTTATTGTCACCATGGCTGAGGTTCCTCATAATATTCCACCCTGGGCCATAGACTTGAGGGGTCAAATACCTATATATAATGTTGTTGATCTCCCCTATATGTTTACCTTATTTAACCACCTAATTAGCTCCATCTATAGAGTGAAGAAAATAAAATTAGAGGATGACTAGGGTACCAGCCTCATTCTTGAGGAGAAATAACTAGTCTTCTCCCTAACTAAGAGATAGAACAGGTAACCAAGTGAGCCTGTTTATAAAGAAAACCTTTCAAACCTAGCCCAAGCCCACAAGGATGTAGTGTTAGATATACATAAAGGAATACAGATAGAATTCCAAGAGCTTAATGATGAAGTGTAAGATCTATGAGCATAAATAGAATAATTGAGGGAACAATCTAGCATAGTACACATTCTTGAAAACATCAAAACTAAGGTAAGAGAGGTTGCTTCCAAGTGTTATAACTCTCTTGAGGCCATGGGGTTTATGACAGTATAAATGACACCTCACATAGTTTAGGTAAATCAAAATTTTAACTCTCTTTCCCAAGAAAATACTCATCTTAAAATGTTAGTTGCATACACAAGAAACTTATTGTACATCCATTTGTATTTAATGACTACATTTGAGGCATTGAATGACTTAAACCTATTAGTCATTAGACATGAAAAATCTACAAAATAGTTGAAGGTAGTTGTGGTTTAATATTAGATTATTAGGCTCATGAGACCCAAATCTTTCAAATTTTATATTAATTGAAGCTATCCAAAGCAATGGATTCTATAGGGAAGTTGGTTAGTAGAGAATATGGAAGCTAAGTTGAGAAAGGTCTAGAGGAAGGTGATTGAGGTGGAAATCTTTAGACATAAGTTTTAGACAACCAAGGATGAGCATGAAAGACTCCTTGGACAAACTAAAAGACTTCACTAGTCTTCACTGCTCAACTTAGACATCATTCATTCATAGCATGAGGAAACTCATTAATTTGAAAGGGAGAATAAAGTGAAGAAGAAACAAATATATGGAAGTTTATCTACACCTTCAGTTTCTACTCTAACTTTAACTCCAAAAAAGTCCCATGTGGTGCCTTGAACCATTCAACATTAGATTTTGCATGTGTTATTCTTGGTGGCATATATATCTATAGATATTCCTTATAAATTAGAAACTTTTTGTACTATATTAACTTTGTATTTTATTGAACATGCACACATTGTAATTTTTTTATAAATTCAATTTTACTATTTATATTTTTTAAGATTAAAAGGTTTTGATCATAGTTAGAACTACATGTTCAAACTTCCACATATAACCAACATGCATAGACTTGGAGGATGAGGTGACCCCTCTCCAAGATCTACAAATACTATTGTACTACCTACCTTTTTTTGGGTCAAAGAATTTTGGAATATAGAGCAACAAGATTTTTTGGTCCCAAGCGAAGTGTTTTAGTATTTTATATCCAATGTTTTGTCATTAGTTATTATTTTATATGATTGTTTACTTCAATAAATCTTTAGTGTGGTAACACTACAAATAGGTTCTTAATTATCTTAATTAATGTACTAATCTTAGATGTACAATAGTTAAATATTGGTATATGTGTTAACTAAAATAATTAAGAAATATTGGAGTGTATTTTTTTATGTGTATTTGTGTTTTCTTGGTGTATTTTTTTGACTATTTTCTATTTTTACCTTAGATAATCATTAGCTTGAGCCATAATCTCCTGATTGAAATGTGTGTAACAACTATGCTAATAGAAGAAACCTTTGTCTAAAGCCATTGGAATTCTTATACTTTTATTTCCTTAGACTCTTTAGTCGTGTCTAGTTGCTTATAAGCATTTTTTTCTAGAAATAGGAATTGGTTTTAGAAAGACACAAGTCTATCTAGAAGCCAATGAGGGAAGTAATTCTCAAGGACCACAAGAATTTATTTTCTACCCTACCTTACCCTCTATTTATGTTTTGTTATTAATATTTACCTACTTTAAAGTAAAGGTTAACCACCCACCAACTCATTCAGGAATCCACCCTATTAGGAAATCATGTCTCCATATAAAACCTTTGTTAACAACCTACATGCTTTACTAGTTACTCTATCAATAATTTGTAAGATATTGCATAACTACAACTTGTGGACTGGAGTGGAGTTTATATCCATAGAGATCCTAAAATGTTAGAGGCTACCTCATTATGGTTATGGTGTGTATAAAACCCACATAAATAGGTATAGTGTCTATAAACCTCCTTAGAGTCTTTTATGATCATTTGACACTTGTTTGGACCCATATGCCTCTTCTTTGTGCTATATCAACACTTAGACCTCACTTCCCAACTCATTATTTCTTATAGTTAATAGAGAAAGTAGAGGCCTATGGGTAAGAATTAATCTTAAGACATCTGTCACCTTACATTTGGATTATTTAGACCACCTGGAATCATTATTCTTAAACAAACATTGATTGTTCCATGTTAAATCCTTTATCATGCACTGTGTGCTCCTACAGTTAGTTGTAGGTGAGTATTTTACATGATGGGATACCTGTAGGTGTGTAATGGGATCAATTTATTTTATATAATCCTCTTTAAATGATCATTATACCATAAATTATTTTTCAAACTACGTAGGACTCTTTAATCATGGAAACATGGTCTAGTTTTACAACCCTGGGGTGAAGAGGTCTATTTGGGATTCAAACTTATAGGTGATCACTGCTTGAAATTAGTGCATGAAAGTGCATCTTAGGGATTTTAAATAACCACTTTTTACTAATATTATTCCATCCATATTTTTTAGATTTCTTATCTTTCATAGAGGATACAAGGTATAAACATTTAGATACTTTAAATATCTTGATAACCTTGTCATAAGATGTCCAAAAAGTGGCCCAGACCTCTATTTTCATCCTTTAGGGAATAGATCCCTAAACACAGTCATCTCTTTTTTAAAAGGTAATTTATAATTCCATATTCCCATTCAACACTTCAAATGGGTCTGCCCTGATCAATCCTATATACTAAGACCCCAAGAAAGTCTTTACCATTGTTCAAATTTTTGTACAAGTGACTTCATGGCTCTATGATGTCACTTGTAGGTAAACATTTTTACATACAAGCAGTGGATACAAATTTTGATATTATTTGAGATATATGTACTTATGATCAATTTAAGGCCCTCACCAAGTGTTGAAATGTACTCTTATCACTCTAAATGTTAAAACACCTATCAAAACTCCCATTCCATCATGACATCATCTTGAAAACCTCTTGTAGGTGCACTTTGAGCTATATGCAGGTAGTGAACATGAATGATCCATGGCACAGGGAAACTTGATTCATTATCAATTTATATCTCATTCAGAGTATTGACATGAAACATTATGATGTCTCAGATCTTGAGACAAGTTCATACACCTCATTTTAATGTTTTCACTTCTTATAGGCACCTATAGGTGCATATTTCTATCATATGACTATGTATGTGACTAAGGTACTATTATAATACATTATTATGAAAAGTGAAGGTTATTACTTGATGTTATTGATATGAGAATATGTTCAACATCATGATATTTTCATTACACTTACATGAATCATGTTAAATAGGTTTCATACATGTGATTCCCTATGACTACAAATGAGAATGGCCAAAGAGTTGACTATGAGCATGGAAAAAATGCAAGTTTGATTAGACCCTAATGTGATGAAAAAAAAATGGAAAAGAAGAAACATTATGAAATTAAGACATGGGAAACATCATATTCCATTCACATGAGACCTTTGTAGAAAACCAAACATTCTATAAACAAGGAAACCTTGATTGAGACCTCACATGGTGACACCTTCCTATAACATGAGATGAATTTACTATCAAAACACCATGAAATATGAAACAAAACATGGATAACATTTTAGGATATATCCAACATCATCTAGAATCAACATCACTAGGTGGATTGTATGGAATTGTCCAAATTAGAGTAAAACTTATAGGGTGTAGGAAATAATGAGTAGAAAAACATAGTAAACTTGTTAAAGATCATTCATAAATCTCAAATGACCAATCCTTGAACACTTGTTATGAAACTAAATATTTGTGAGTGTATTATCACTCCTAAAGTCATTTGACTTGGAATTTCTTTAGCTAGTCATACTAAGAACAAACTTATTGACTGGTTCTATGTGTTTAGGAGGGTGAAGAAGGAGAAAAATGGTTTTGGACCCTTTTAGCACTTATAAAGCATCTCAAGCACTGAGATGAATTTTAAGAAGATGAAGAGTCATATCAAAGACTTTTCCCATGTATCATACTCTCTCATGGGCCATACAAGTTCCATACTCTTCTTTCTTTGGTTAATTTATTGACATCTAGTTAGACAACCTCAAGTTTCATATGGGACTAACATTATTGATAGGGAATATGACCTCTTAGACATTTGAAATAAAAATGAGACACTTGGGCACTGTGAAAACCATGCCACATACATTTATGACCCCTAAATGCCTACTAAGTGACTCAAAATGACAGATAGACTAATTATACCATGACTAAGGCTAAAAATACATTAAATTACATCAAATAGACTATAATACACCCTATGACAAAATATTAGACCCATATAAACATATAAATATCAATATTTTACCTATAGTAGGACTAATTTGACTTGTAGGGTCAAATTTGGTCAATTGTACCATCGACACTTGATTGATCACACCATTAGGACAAACATTCTAATTATGAAGTGGATTACAAGGATAACACCACTTGTATTCTTGATCCATCTTGTTTTGAATAGGTATAATGGATTTATAAGTGCTTGGTGTAGGTATACCATGGATATTTAGAGTCTTTGCTTGCATGGCTTGATTTTGGTGTTGTGAGCTACCTTATTATGGCTACCTATTGGGCTAGTATGTTTGGTTAGCTTATTGATAAGGCCTATAGTTTTGAAACTGTTACCTTTTTATATCTACCAACTCATTACCAATTTTTTTTAGCAGTGACTTAACTATAAATCATTAGAAGGGAAAGGAATCAAAGCTGGTGCATTGTTTGTGGTGGGAATTAGGGATATAGTTAGTTGCATGAGAAGCACTTCTAGAAATAATATTAAAGGATGAGGAGAAATTATTAAAACTTAAATGAGGCAATGTTTTTCTTTTATTACTATGTCATAAGCATTAGGGAGTGTGGTACCACCCATTGATTTAATCATGACAGTTATATCATTATTTAAATCTCTCAAGTAATACAATAATACATTGTTTATGATTGGCTTAACAAACACTAGGATTATATTCCATGTATCTTTAAAATGGAAATTGAATTATTCATAAACTCATAAGGATCCCATTTAATAATTGTTATTTTTTTCAACTAGTGAGAGGTGGTCACTCTTATCTTTAAATTGAGTGCATAGGGTAGACTCTACATCATCCCAAACATAGATAGAATTGGGAAGTAGACTTATGTATCAGTATAAGACTTTAGCCTTAAATGAGGAGGAAATAAGTCTGATTGAAACATTTTCTTATGTTATATTATGATCTAATTAAATGTTAAAAATGTCCTATATATTATCAATGGAAGAAGTAGAAGTTTCACTAGTATAATACAAAAGGCTTTTCAGAGTTGAGGTTAGTATATCATCATATTGTGCCAACATAAGTGGTTTACCTCCATTGAATGCTATGAAATTATGATTTCTTAGGGCCATTATTGGGATATGTAAACAAAATTATATGACTTATTATAGTATAAGGTACAATTGATCTTGATTTTTTTAATATGTA
The DNA here is from genome assembly GCA_037957365.1 of Torreya grandis. Lineage (NCBI taxonomy): Eukaryota > Viridiplantae > Streptophyta > Pinopsida > Cupressales > Taxaceae > Torreya > Torreya grandis. Next base: position 334,007 of record JARHVA010007902.1, on the reverse strand, counting down.
AATGATAGTTCTTGCAAGTTAGTTATCTTACCTTTAGTAGATGATCTTGTTTGTATCTTAGGCATACCTAAACTTGGATTTCCAAAATATATAATCCATTGGAGTCACAAAGTACTTTTAAAATGTGTATTAAAAATGTACAATTATTGATAAGAATAACACAAATCTCTTAGCTATGATCTTTGGGTCCCATTGAGCATGCCAAAAAATTGTTATCAATTATATTTTGCACCCATTTTATATTTTTAGTATTTTTAGTAGCATGAGTTGTAACACATGGAAAATATAATGAAATAATGGGATCACCTCAAATATATGGAAAATTGGAGAATGGAGGTGAACCTCTAGATAAGGACAACTTACATTCACTAAGCTTAGTGCAACTAGTATATGATTAGTTCATCTCAAACTACTACCTCTTAGTGATATTTCTCCTAAATAGGGTTTCAATTGTGAGGAAAAGAGTTTTAGAATGAGTAAGAAAATAGAAAATGGTGACTACCCAAATGGTATAGTGTAAATTAATGCTTAATTTATTTTAACATGACTGAATATTCAATATGTTATGTTTATTACAGCACAACCTTGCATAAATATAAAATCAAAGATAATATGGAATCTTTATCAAATAAGGATCATATTTATTTATTTTTATCAATAGGATTTTAGAAGGGCATAAATAATACTATAGATTAATCTATATGATTGAAATAAAATTAGAGCATTAAGAAACTTGATAAATAATTGTACATACATAGAGAAGACACAATGCAAGGAAGGAAAAAATTCAATCCACTATCTTTCTCTAGGTTACAACATGTAGATCAATACTTCAAGATGAAAATAAATTTCTCTAATAACAAAAAATGGATGGGATACACTAGGGTACCTATATTTATAAAAAAAATACTTTCTTGAAAGAGAGGAGGTTAATAAAACCTTAAACCCAATTATATAGCAAGAAAATCTATGAAAATTCATGCAAATATCCTCCTCTTTAACTTGAAATGGCATATTTAGTGGAGTAAATGGTTGGAAAGGAAGCATGCAATTTTTGGGTGCTTTAAAAAATACTACATGAGTAGATAAAGTCATTGAAATTTTATAGTCGAACCCTTTCTTATTTGAGTTGTGATGATGTTATCTCTCGCAAGGAATGATGAACCAAAATAAACCATTACTTGGTAAAAATTGAATGCTTTTAGATATTTTAGGTTATAACTTTCAAAATCTAATTTATAATTTGAAGTGAATACTTTTACAAATTTTTAAGTCGTTTGACTTTGAAAAAAAGGAAAGTGTAAATTAAATCATGAGTTTTTGCAAGTGAATCAATTCAAACTTTATCAAAAGGAAAAGTGTGAATTACAAGTTTGCACTTTACAACTAAGGCCTGTCAAAAATATATTTGAAAATTACATGTGGCTCTTTCTCAAAAAGAGATGCTAAAATGATCCTTGCAATTTATAATTTACAACTTTACAATATATCTTATAACAAAGAATGTAATTTATAGAATGTATTTTTACAATTAATTTGAAAGAGTTAATCCACAACCATGACCTCTGAAGAATCCTTGTCTTTTTTTTCTTCTATCTTATTGATATAATAATATAATATTTTAAATATTTATTGAGGATGTTCTTCATCAGGACCAAGTTTGTAAAGGTTTTTGATCTCACATTATCCTATCACTTCAGATAGTTCCCTAGATGTAACTATGTAGACTTGAGTATCTTTTCCTATATAATCCAATGTATTATGATACCTAATGAATTGGTGGATAGAAATTAAGTTAAAGGTTGTATCCAATGATTATTATTTCTTGATTACCTCTTTGAATTTGTCTTAAATATCTTGAATAGAAAAGAGTTGATCTTGATGATTTTTTATTTCACATGATAATTTACTAAGTAAATCTTCAATGTCATAGATTCTATCTATGGCATTATGACATGTACTTTTAGCCTTATTAATACTCTAAGTGAGTATCCTAATTATAAAATGGGTTACCCTATCCAAATCTTCATGCTTTTCATAACTCTTTGATATCTTTTCTGATATGAGGGTATGAGAATGAATTAGGTTAATATCTAATAGTTTTGGAAAGAATAGGTTATCTTTCAATATATTTATCATCCTTTTTTATCTATGTTTTTAGAGATGCATAATCATCCTTCATAGTTTTATAATAGTCCATTATGAGTTATATAACTTTGTTCCCTTTCATTATGAGTTCATCAACCCAATATTTTGTGTCCATCCCCATGGTTTCAATAATGTTCATTGCTTTTAATGTTCTTTATTAGGGAATTAAGCAAGAGATTGAGTTGGTTGGGCTACAGGATCGATAAAATTTCTCAAGGTAGTTGTTAACTACTAAACATTATTCTTTAGTTCATATTTAATAACCTTATCATTGTCCATCTTCTCAAAAACAGAGATGATACTTGACTGAACATCATCTTTTAGTCCTTCCCTTATAAGATGACTCAAGTGAATTTAGATATTTGATAATCCCCCACCAAGATCTTCCTTTTGTTTGTATGATGGGAGAACTACTATTTCCAAATCACTCTCTCTTGAAGAATCATATATTATTATGGATATGGTCATGGCACCTTCCTTTGGTTATTTGGATGCCTCTAAAAGACCAAAGTCTAGTGTGCTAAGAGACACCATTTGTTTCATTTTCTTTGTTGCTAATTGTGCTAGCCAACCTAGAGTAGAAACTATAAATATGTAGTTGAAGTAGAACTATAAATATGAATCATGGTTAAAGCTACTAAATTGGTAGTTATTAAGAGAAGTTCAATGTTTATCACTGATATTATTGCTAAATCCTTAGCTAATGATTTAGCTATATCTTTTTCATTTGTGGGTTGAGTAGCCATAGTTGTATCAGTGGGTCCTTATGTCTCCACCACCTTGGTGGGGGATTGGGTTATTGTGGGAATGGAATAAATAGGTATTTGATTGCGTGTAGGAGGTATATATGTTGCTAATATGGGTTTGTAAGTTATAAATGACACAAGTGGAAATGTAGGCATATGTAGTTAGAATAGGGAAACCTATGTAAGGGTGGAATCTAAGGTAGAAAATGAATCAATCAATATAGTGGGAACACTCAGCGTAGATGAAATGGGGAGTGTGATGGAAGATGAAAAAAAAGTGGTATATATCCTAATGGTTGAGATGGCTAGTGGGGTTGTAGTCAGAATGACTAAATCCATAGCCATGTACTGTTGAGTGGTATTAGTGATTAACAGAGTGGTAGTGGATATTGGGTATGAGGTGGAAGTGATTATGGAAGAGGGAGGTGAAGGTGGAATTTGAGTGTTTAACTATGTTGATTAGATTTATACCATGGGAGTTACTTTCAAAGGTGGGTTAGATGAAGGTGTAATTACTTACACTAGTGGACTAGTGGAAATAGGAGGGGTAACTATTTGAGCTAACTTGCCAATGGAAATAAGAAGATAAAATAGTATGGTTGGTTGAATAGTGGAAATAGGAGGGGGAACTATTTGTGCTAGTTGAACAATAATTATGTCCTCTATAGAAGTTGACATTATTTGATTCATCATTTGTGTTTTTGTCTCTTGGCTACTAAAAATACCCCTTTTTGCCTTTTTCTTCTACTTTTCCTTGTGTGACATAACTGGATTGTCTACCTAGTCTACTTGGGCTATATTATTAGGACCTTATACTATTATTGCCACACCCTTCTCTTTTACTTCTCTCAATTTATCTAAAAAACTTAGGGTCTCTTTGGTTATTTTGACCCCTTTGCTTCTCAACTAGTTTACTATTCTATTTATGACTTGGGTGGTCCTATCTATCAATGACAAAGATTTAGGTATGGACCACCTAACCAGTGAAAGAGGTTGGAGATATACTTTATTATCATAATACACTCTCTCAACTGGTAACTCCTCATCATTCAAATCCTTAGGGACTAGTGCCATGTTGTAGCTTTTGATTTATCATAGGGTCATTTTGGAATAATCTCTCAACCTTACATCCTCTTCATCCTACATATCTTACAAGTAATCTTCATAAAAATGAATGTGGGAATATGTGGTGATACCTAGTATACTACTAATATGGTGAGTCATATCATATAATGGTCTTGTATTGAGAGCACTTAAGGTCATTTTAGTTATCTTAACATATACATATTTTTATTTTGATATGGAAGGGTAGATATACCTCCCTATGCTGACAGGGAAGTGGATCCCTAACTTATGCTTTATTGATAATAACTTGTGGGTTTCCACAAGTTTCCTCACAATTTCCATTAGGGCCCATTTATCACTAACATATCTAATAAGGTTTTAAGGACACTCACTAAAAAAAATAACTCTAATGTATGAATATGTTGAGAAATAAATGAAAAATGATCCCAAATTTTTCATCTCTATAGTTTTAACATCATAAAGTCTTATTTTTCCTAGCTCCTTATAAAACATAATTATGATGTAGTATACAAAAACATTATTGACCCTTCTGAAATGTTTTTTACTTTTCTAAAGGGTGAGTTTAGGGTAGTGGTTAAAGACCCTTGTTGACTTGATCAATCATTATGTTTAATTCTAGGAATTCTTTCCTTTTTTCTAATATATAGACTAAGTATGAGGTCATATAAAACTTTCCTATAGTTTTGACCTCCATCAACTATTTGTGAATAAAGTCAGAAATCAACTGAGCCTAGTGGATGTATTTATTTTAATGGATCAACCAAATACACTAGTACATCTAATCCTAATAATGTGTGGCCTTTGGGTTCCCTATAGCTCTATGCAAGACTATTATGATGTCTCCTACTTCATCTTTGAAGTCTATCCTAGCTAGGGTTTTAGACATTCTTTTGGATGTAATTCTAGAAGTTTTTAGCCATTGTTTATTTATAACCAATAGATAGGTAGCATTATTATCTTTTATATAACTTCTTAGAAAATTTTGGGGTTATATCTAGATAGCTTTCATATTCTAGAATCAAGAACATGATATCCATGAAATTAGGGTCCAAGTTCAAAATATTCTCTCCTTTTTTATTCACCACTCCCTCTTCTTAGAATCATAGTGTTTTTCCATTGTGATAATAAGATTAGGGCTATGTAGTGATAGTGGAAAAGTTGTTACCTAGGGAAACCCACTGTTGTAAATGTTTTAAATCTAATCTTTCTTGAATTTAACATTTATTTTGTTTTAGAAATCTACTATGTCTATGTGACCTAGATTTGTGTTAGTGATATCATTTGTATTAGAGTCCAAGATGAATAAGACACTATGTCCCTTTGACTTGAACTTCATTTCCTTCACAAACATGTGCTCTAGGAAAATTGGTGTGGGAAAACCAACTACAGAGTTAATGAGGTTTTGACTTGCAATTTTAGGTAAAAAGTGTAGCAGAGATATAATATGTAATTGAAATGTGTGGTGGTGTTTTGAATTCAAATATGCACTTACAAAGTCTGATGAAAACTCTTGTGGGGTTTTTGGTTTGTAAAATCAATTCAAATTTTTGACATTAACTTAGATTTGTCAAGATAAAGTAAATCTTCATTGGGGTTTTGTATATGTTTTAGTAGATGTGATATCCATGGGGTATGATCTTGTAAAATCAATGGGGGTTTATACCAGAGTCTATGTGAAGTATATTCTGGGAATATTCTATATTTAGTCAATTTTTATAAACCCTAAATTTATACTATGAATGGTAAATGATTAGATGATTTTTAACAAGATTTTTAGAATTGTAGATAATGAATAGGAAAAAATGAAAGTAAAATGGAAAATGATTCTAGGTTTGAAGATAAAAACATAAATTTATATCTAATAACCATATGCTCAATTAAAAGAGATAAAATGATAGAATTTTTAAGGAAAATGTAGGGTAAATGGAGGAATACCATTTTATTCATGTAGGGGATGACAATGGTGGATTGATGTGTGGTGTTGGTGTTTGGTTGGGATCATTGGACATCTGGTTCATAGACTTCTAGGCACAAAGTTCAAACTTCAATTTGAAATTAACAATGACCTAAAAAAACCTAATTTATTAATAAAAACATTCATTTAATAGTATGTAGGGTGGTGGTTGGGTAAATAGAAGGAAAGTGGGGTTTCAAAGTCATCATGTAATTTTGAAATTTTGAAAAATTGTGATTTGCATTTTCTTTTTGACTTTCTACCAAGTGATTTGGTGTCTAGGAAGTGGGTATTAGAACCTCATTTTCACTTTTTAACTTTGAAAAGTTACAAAGTGTAATTGGAATTTTGATTCCCACTGGCATGGTAATTGAAAAAAAAGATAACTCAATTTACACTTTACAAAATTGTAAATATGCAAATTAAAATCAGAGTTTTAGTTTCCATGGGTATAGGTGAGAATAAAAGGTAAGGTTTTGGTTGTATTTTGTAAATTTAAAATTTAAATAGTGTAACCAAAGTTTCACTTTTCATTGGGTATAGGGTAAGTGGGAAGCAAATATTTGGGTGCAC